>CAIGRT010181324.1:0-10298 GCA_903798405.1 Fraxinus platypoda
AGAAATGAGAACGTGAACTGAAAGAAGTTGGGTGAATAATTTGATATAAATTGAGGGACAACTTTGTCATTTTAGCATTAAAATATTTTAAATCCTTTTTATTCTATTTCAACGATGGTCAAAGGCCATTTCTCCAAAATTACTTACCGTTGACCGAGGTTATTTGGCCAAATTTCCCTTGTTCCTGTAATACCCAAAACTCAACTCTCCCTCCCTCTCTCACTCTCACACACACACACACACACACACACACACACAATTCACGTTGATATACGAATGTAATGCTCAATTGGGTAAATAAGCCTGAATCTTGATCCTATAAACCTCTCGAATACTCTCCGTAATCCCATTTTCATCGTTTTCTGTATTTACTCATTCATATACTTGTTTAGATACAATGTACTAGTTTTGATATTTTCGATTTCTTCATTTTATTTGAATGTGTTATATGGTAAATCTTGAAGACATACGATTGGAAATGGCGATTAGGAGGGGAGAAGCCGGTGTCGGCGTCCTCAGGAATAGAACCAATGGATCTTGCTTCCCCATCGCTGTCCTCATCTTCTTGGCGTTCCTTGTGTTCTCGTCTTTCGTCTTCGGCCGCGGCCTCTCTTCATCTGCTTCCAGTGGTTAGTTCACGAACAATTACATGCTTACAAATCTAATGTGTGTGTGTGTGTATATATATATATATATATATATATAGAAATTGAACAATTATATGCACACTAATATAATGTATGTAAAATACGTATCTTATATTTTGACTGGTCCTTGACTTTAAAAAACTTGTACAAAACTTCTAGTCAAATTCGTAATTCGTGCAGTGAACTAATGCTATTTCAGTGTCTTCAAAAAAAAGAAAAAAGAAAATATATGATATTTTGCTAGAAAAATAATGGTGAAAGTGAGAGGTCACGACAAATAAGATAAGGCTAACATCACTATAATATTTCTTCTAAGAAGTTCCCAATTAAGTAATCAAAACAAGAAAATGATTGGATGAAAATGGCTCAAGGAAGAAGCAATGGAATCACTTTCAGAGGCCACTATAAGTGGGCGGGAAAAAAAATTATTATTAACAATTTCGACATAAGAAGCAACCTATTAGTTCATAAAAGTGGACTTTTCTTTGTAGCATGATGAGTCGGTAATTTGTCTAATTCTTTATTAATAATGTGATACATAAAAGTATGTATCACATTAAACTTTTGAATATAATCCAAGTTAAGAAGCAAAAACGAAAATGCGAGAGCCACGTTAAGATGTAAATAGTTTTTGGAGGGTGTCTATCATTGAAAAGCGATACAATTATAACGAAAATGTTAGTGATTAATGTGCTCTTTTTAAAGTCAAGGACCAGTTTTTTATTGGTACAATAAATTGGGGTTCAATGTTAATGGATGCATCCAAAGTCGTATGGTGGTTAATCGTCAATGTTATGGTAAATTTGAGTATAGAAATTGAAATTGAATAATGAGGGATTTTAAGTAATTGATAAAAGTATGTTAACTGATGAGATTGGGCAAGGGTGTTTTCCCTCCTTTTGAAATTATTTTGGATTAATTTGTTTAAAAATATTGTTAATTATATATGACAAATCTATGAAAATCTTATATAGCCTTTCTCTGGGTTTCATATTTTTTGTGAAAAAGTTCATTTTCAAAGTCAAATATTAATTTTAATCTTACATTTCATATGGACTCTCTAGATAGTAACTTTGTAGATATTAAACTTCACAGTGCCAAACAGGAATTTCCTTGAAGTTTTAAAATTGACAATCAGTGTCTCTAATTATGCCATAAAAAGAAATCCTAATACAAACTGGGCGTTTGGTTGAGGTATTTTTGCCTGAGTATTGACTATTGAATGGTAATGGGCTTGTTACTGTTGGTTTTTTTGCTAGTGTAGAGTTGGCTGATTTTGCTTAACTATAATTAGAATTTTGGTTGATGAAAACTGAGGTATTTTTGCACAAGTATTGACTATTGAATAGTAATGGTCTAGTTACTGTTGGCTTTCTTGCTAGTTCAGAGTTGACTGATTTTGCTTAGCTATAATAAGAAATTTGCACAAGTATTGACTATTGAAGGTATTGGGCTTGTTGCTGTTGGTTTTCTTGCTAGTTCAGAGTCGGCTGATTTTTCTTAGCTATAATAAGAAATTTGAGTGATGAAAACTGAGGTATTTTTGCATGAGTATTGACTATTGAATGGTAATGGGCTTGTTACTGTTGGTTTTCTTGCTACCTCAGAGATGGCTGATTTTACTTGGCTATAGTTAGAAATTTGGGTGATAAAAACTAGGGAAGTTCCCTTCTGCAAAATGTTTGTTAACGTATAGAACTATATGCTGCATTTATGTGATAATAAATTGAATTTCAAACTGTCAAAAGTAGCTAACAGGTCTAGTGGGCGGTTCCCTATCAGTATGGATTTCTTAATTGTTGCCTGAAATTCTTTGCAAAAACAAAGTTATGAAGACATCTTGAAATGCAGGCTGTGGAACAAAACATATTACTGGTATTCCTTTTGGAGATGAAATGTGGACAATGGGGTTTTCAAATACGAAATTATGACAAAACTATATCACCAAAAAATGTTAATTGTAAATCATGCATTTTATTATTGCTATTGGTTATTGAACTGAATTTTGGATTGAAGAGAGACCAAGGTTTAAGGTTTTGCTGCAAGGGCAGTGATTGCCAATATTGGTCACTGATGAGTCATCTGTTTGGACATGTTGAAAACGTGGGAGGGTTTTGGAGGTCTAGATGATAAAACTGTTGACTGCAAGCCACAGTAGATATATAGGTCCACAAGTTTAGCATTTTTCAATGATTTTTCTAGGCAAATTGAAATGAAAGGAACCTCATTTAGATTTCTAGGTGATATTCCAATATAGTTTGTTAATTAGCTTTCGTTTTTTTTCTTTTATTTGTGAGATTAAACTATTGAGGAATGGTTTTGAGACTGAGGAGAAGAGGTAGTTGGTGGTAAGGTATGGACGAGGGAATGATAGGATTAGTGTGGCAGACCTGAAGGTGGATAGTGGGGTTGGAATAGACAATCTTATGTGAGTATAAAAAATGTTGGCTGATTGGTTGGAGGGACATGTGCAGAGAGGTTTGCAAGGCTAGGAGGTTTGAGGATGGGCTGGGTGGTTGGATTGCTGGTGAGGCAAGAGGGGCTGGATTTTCTGTTAAGGGGAGCAGGACCCTTCCCCCTCCCCTGCTGCCTTACCTCATCTACCCCCCCACCCTCCCCCCACCCCAACACACACAAAGAGATACCTTCCCCAAACTCTGTGTTTCCTTGTTTATTTATCTTGGAAAGGTGTAGATTTGTATTTCAATGGTCAGGTCTTGAATTGTCAATGAATTGGATAGAAACTGCCCTATTTTACCTCTTCACTTTGCTGTATGATAATACGTATGTCTTTTGCAGACATAAACGATTCTGTAACAAGTTTCAATAAACAGGTATCCTTCTTTGGCATGTAAACTTGCACATGGACTGTATTTTTGGATGTCTTTCTAACGTCATAGTAAATACAGGACCTAAATTGGAGGGAGAGGCTGGCCTTGCAACACGTCAAATCTTTATTCTCAAAAGAGGCAAGTTTTTCTACTGGATGACACATTCGTAATGTTAAAAAATTCTACATGCATTTAGCTTTTGAGAATCTTGTAGGTAATGGATGTCATTAAGGCAAACATGGATGATTTAGGGCCTCTGAGTCTTGAGTCTTTCAGAAAGAATAATTTGTCCGCGTCATGGAAACTTGTTGGCCCACAAACTGTTGCTGATACTAACGTGGTTTCAGCTAAGGTCGAGATGACTATCAGAATGTGGCTTACTTCATGCTTTTGCATTCTATTTATTCTAGGAAGATTCTGATTTTTATTTTTTATTTTTTGATTTTTAAGTCAACTGAAGAAGCTGCAAATGACAAACAAGAAACCTCTAAAGGCAAGCAGGAAGATATTTTAGATGGTAACCATTTTTTGTAAAAACTGTGTTGATTTGTAAGTTTTCAGTTAAATAGATGATTTTATTGACCATTTCATATTTCCCTGTGCAGGGGATCATTCTAATTTTTCTGAGACGCCTTCCTCACTGGCCAGAAGGGTGAGCATGCTGATTGAATTTAAGTTTATTTAATGCTGTCAATGAAAATTTACCCCTGCGTGATTGAACATTTTCTTGATGAGGATATGGCTCCTGCTTTTTTAGCCACAGAGAAATTAAAGCAACATTCTTAACTTGCATTTTCTGTTTACAAATTGTCATGTTTTAATTCATCTCCTGGACCTTTTGAGCTCCATTTTAATCTATTTAACTACACTGCAGCACTTGAGAGAAAAAAGACGTGAAATACGTGCTGCTGACTTGGTAAAGCTAGATGATGAAGTAACTGTGAAGCTTGAAAATGCATCCATTGAGCGTTCTAAGTCAGTTGACTCTGCAGTCCTGGGTAAGTACAGTATATGGAGAAAAGAAAATGAGAATGAAAATCCTGATTCAACTGTTCGCTTGATGCGAGATCAAATGATAATGGCAAGGGTGTATATAAGCCTTTCTAGGATTAAACACAAGACTGACTTGGCCAATGAGCTGCAGAACCAGCTCAAAGAAAGTCAGCGTGCTTTAGGCGAGGCAACTGCAGATTCTGATTTACATACGAGGTATTGGATAATGGTGATTTTATATGTGTGCAAGAGCATCTCCAAAAAACTCCATTTTTAAAGAACATATTTTGCAATTTAGAGAGCATCTATAAATTTGGAAAGTAAAAAAATTTAAGTACTCCGATAGGCTCTTTATCTTTAACACTTAATTTAAGACTCCCAAAAAAAATATTTATTATTTTTCCCAATCTTTTATTTTCACTAGTTTCCCTCCAAACTATTATATAATTTTCAGTCCATTGAAAATTGAAATACTCTGAATGCCTCTCCAATTTGAAGAGCCAAATTCACTTTTTATTATGAAATATTAATTTAAAGAGTCGCTTGGAACATAATTTTAAGAGTTGACTCTTTAAAATAGAGAGCATTTTATGTTTAAATAGCCTCTTGGAGATGCTCTAATCGCCTAATTCCAACTTGTTTTATTAGTTGATTATTTCACACGTGTATATGCAAATGTATGACAGTGCACCTGAGAAAATTAAAGCTATGGGACAAATTCTGTCAAAAGCTAGAGAGCAATTGTACGACTGCAAGCTAGTCACTGGGAAGTTAAGAGCCATGCTACAATTGGCAGATGAGCAAGTGCGGAGTCTGAAAAAGCAGAGCACATTCCTCAGCCAGCTAGCTGCAAAGACAATTCCAAATGGACTTCACTGTTTATCTTTGCGCTTAACAATAGACTACTACCTTCTTCCACCAGAAAAAAGGAAGTTCCCTCGAAGTGAGAATCTGGAAAATCCAAATCTTTACCATTATGCCCTCTTCTCTGACAATGTTCTTGCAGCTTCAGTTGTTGTCAACTCAACCATCATGAGTACTAAGGTCCGGAATTCAAGCTATCTTTGATATCTGAGAAATATGTGTGTATATATTATATCATGCTCTTAATTGAAATAGTAACAGTGACATTTTCAAGCAAATATTTTATCTGCCTTGTTTTATCACATGTTATAGATCCATTTTTCTGGTGGTGGCTTGAAAATATCGCGAATGTTTGTTTTTTATGGGTCATGATAAGTGAAGTGAAGCTTGTGATATGTTTTCACGGTCTAATGAAAGGTGGAAGTATTTTGGAACTAAGCAAAAAACAATGTGATGGAGATTCTCTTATTGCATCCTGCATCACAATGTTTTTGGAAGACATGAATGTATTGATTTACACGCAATTCGGACAAGATCTTTGTTGGCAAGACTTGAATAGTCATGCCTGAAAAGCTGTCTTAGGATACGGAGTACACAGAAACTTCGGCTTTGGGGATCAAAATATATGAAGTAATACTATTTTGGACATTGGGTTAGCTAATGATACAGTGTTGGCAAATATGTGCTTCAAAAAGAGACTTGCCAAGGTTCTTTTCGAAGTACGCAAGAATTTGGTCAAATGTATTTCATCCTCTCTAGGAAGGTGGATACTGGATAGCTCTATGTGCAATGATTGCAAGGTAATTAAGGCAAGTCTTGGTGAGATTAGAAATAGAAAAGAAGTGATAAGAGGTTCGAGTCTGCACTACAAAATGGTGGATCGTTTAGGGTGAAATATTAGTGAAATTCAAGGATAGAGTTTTGAAGGAAGTAAAATGGGATGTAGATGAATATAGTAACATGACATGGAATGGAATGAGGTAAGTAGCACTATCTGGAACCAAGAAAAGCAGATAATAAGATAGTCTAAGGTTACTGACCTAATAAAGGATCATGGTGATGGACAAGAAGCTTCATATGACAGTTAAGTTAAAAAGAATGCTATAGAAATTACCAAAATCTATAAATGGGGAGGATTTTGAAAGTACAAGCTAAATGGGAAGCAAAAAGGGTAATTAAGGAGTCACGTTGAAGCATGTGGAAAATTATATAGTTATCTGGCACCAAGATCCGGAAAACAAGGTATATACGAGATATTTCAACAATGGGAGAATGCAATTAGAAAACTGAACTAAGCTTATTGTATTAAAGATGGAAAGCAAGAGTTTGTGTTTAAAATTATTAGATTATAGGAAGACAGGAACTACTTTGACAAATTATTTAATAGCAGGGATATTGCGAAGTTGTCTTACTCCACTATAGATAGCAATGTTGACTATTCTAGAAGACTTGAAGTCTTGGAAAGGAGGGAGGTTATGAAGAGGATGAAGATTAGAGAAACAATTGATCCACATGGAATTCCTATTGAAATATGGAAGTGTCTAGGTGAGCTGACTATTTTATTGTTGGCAGATAATTCTATTAGTTCTTAAAGAGTAAAGATGCCAAATGAATAGAGAAAGACTGTCAAAGTATCTATCTGTCAGATCAAAGAGATATTCAAGATTGTTCAAATTATACAGGTATTAAGCTCTTGAATATACTATGAAATTATGGGCAATGATGTTTGATCATAGTTTTAATCTGTAATAAAAAGATACCCGAGAACCAGTTTCGTTTTTACTAGGGAGACTTGCTATGGTAACATTTACGTACTAAGGAGATTCACGGGAAGGCATGTAGAAAAGAGATATTTGGGTATAGTAATTGATTTCAAAATAGGTTTATGCATTGGTGCCAACAGGAGTCATCTGGTGGGTATTAAAAGGAATTTCTACTAGATGTGACACAATAAGGATATTTATGATGAAGTTAAAAGTGTGGCATGTAGTAGTAGCAGTAGAAAATGTCCCATCAATGTAGGCTCATATAGGTTTTGGATTGGTAGAAGTCAAGTTGTCAGAAGATACACATGTAATAGATAAGATATGTGAGTATAAGTTGACAAGATGATGTCCCTGATTGAAGGTAAATTTCTTGCAATCCCAATAAAACAGGTTAGAAGATATAGATGTATCCCAAACTTAACACGACCTGATGTGCTTGTTAGGATTGAAACAGTGATATCATGTACCTGACTCTGGCCCTGTTTGAGAGCCATTAATTTCTTGTAATGTATTATAGAATAGTAGATTGATGGAGAATGTGTAGTTAAAAAGTAAGGAAACTTTATTGGTTTGTGTGTAGAATATTTTATTGTGTGAATGTGTGGTGGAGAATGGTACTGTAGCAAACAATTTAAAATTTTGAAGGATGACAAACATGGGCTCTAATTTTAATGGGAATTTGGGGCTAGTGTATTGTTGTATTAATGCATGGTGGGAATAGCTCTTTCAATGTTAATATGGTCAGACACATTAAACTCAATTTCTTTCTACGGAAGCACTGATTCATGTACTTATCATTGAAATAACTTAGATAACTGAATATAATACTTTTTTGAATTGCAGGAACCCGGGAAACATGTTTTTCATCTTGTTACTGATAAGCTGAATTTTGGAGCAATGAATATGTGGTTTCTGTTGAACCCACCTGGAAAAGCAACCATCCATGTTGAAAATGTTGATGAATTTAAGTGGCTTAACTCATCCTACTGTCCTGTTTTACGTCAGTTGGAGTCAGCTGCTATGAAGGAGTACTATTTCAAGGCAGCTCATCCCACCACGCTTTCTGCTGGTTCTTCTAACCTGAAGTACAGGAACCCAAAGTATCTTTCAATGCTCAACCACCTCAGGTTTTACCTCCCACAAGTTTATCCCAAGTTGGATAAAATCCTTTTCCTTGATGATGATATCGTTGTTCAGAAAGACTTGACTGGATTGTGGAAAGTGGATCTCAATGGAAAAGTTAATGGAGCAGTTGAAACCTGTGGTGAGAGCTTTCATCGTTTCGACAAATACCTAAACTTTTCGAATCCTCACATTGCTAAAAACTTTGATCCAAATGCTTGTGGGTGGGCTTATGGAATGAACATATTTGATCTCAAGGAGTGGAAAAAGAAAGATATAACTGGAATATACCACAAATGGCAGAATATGGTAAGCTTTCTTGCAAATTTCGCTTTTGTATTTATATCATTTGATGCATAAACCTATTGCATGAGAATTACCCCCTATTTGACCCCCATTTTTGGGGATAACGTATTTTGGAAAAATGATTTTTGGAGAATGTGTGGTCAAAAAATAAGGAAAATTTTGGGTTTACGTGTAAAATTATTTTATGGGAGAAAGTGGTTGAAAATGAGTTTTGAAAAAATGAGTTCTAGAGAAATGGAGGCCAAACATAGGCTAATAACATCTTCAACTTCTGGGTGGGAGATGTTGACCAGTTTGCTTTAGATGTCAATGTTAAGCATGTCAATGTTACGCATCATTACACAAGGTTACTAACAAGTGGCTTGATTTTAGAATATCAATGCTATTATTATTTTGACTTTGTTCATATTTTGACTCTTGTGATGCTAACTTTCTGCTGTCTTGGTCCTTTCTGACTTCCTTTGTTTTCGTCTGTCTTTTCTGTTGTTTGTACTAGAATGAAGACAGGGTTCTATGGAAGCTTGGGACACTGCCACCGGGGTTGATGACTTTCTACGGGCTTACACATCCACTTGAAAAGTCATGGCATGTGCTCGGTTTGGGTTACAATCCAAGTGTTGATCGGTCTGAAATTGACAATGCAGCTGTTGTACATTATAATGGGAACATGAAACCGTGGCTAGAGTTGGCAATGACGAAGTATAGGCCATATTGGACCAAGTATATAAAGTTTGACCATCCATATATACAGAGCTGCAAACTCGGGGAATAGCAGAATGATGAAATTAAGGTAGAGCCATGCTAATTCTTAGTTGGACAACGGAAAGGTGACTGACCATTTAACTTGACTGTCTGAATGAGGCAATTTACTCATCAAATGCAAGCCACGTTGTCCATTTCCTGCTTTGTCAATTCTTTTTATCCAATTCAATTTNGCTAATTCTTAGTTGGACAACGGAAAGGTGACTGACCATTTAACTTGACTGTCTGAATGAGGCAATTTACTCATCAAATGCAAGCCACGTTGTCCATTTCCTGCTTTGTCAATTCTTTTTATCCAATTCAATTTTATTCATTAAATCGTTATTTCATGAACTTTTCTATGATAGCTCATATATTCGTCTGCAGTCACTCCCTTAATGTTTGTGGAGCTTTGTTGTGTTCTTTGTATAGGTGAAAACATCGTGATTTTGAGGAATCAAGAGTTCACTTTAGTGTATACTTTGAACAACAGTGATTCGAGTTTTAGGTGTGAATTTGAATATACTAGTCATTTCCAACTAATTGTGCATTTGCCTTTTCAAGAAAAAAGGGTATTCGTTGTCTAAGTGCAAAATTTTTGTTCTATGTTCTATTAGTTTAAACTGCATATTATACATGCCATGTAAAATTCCTCTACTAGCAATTGAATTTTCGAGCCTTGCCAACCATATTTGCTAGAGATACAAAATACACGATTTATTTGTGTTACATGTCACTTGCCTATATACGAGAACTTAGGATATGGGAGTGTATGGGATGTGGCAAAACTCTTTGCATCTTTATGGGATGTGTATTCTTGCATGTGTATTTATTTACTAGAAACCTTTCTTAATATTCAAACTATCTTGCCCTCATCCAAAGAGAAACTTTTGAAATATATATATGTCGAGGTTCAATGTTTCTTCAATAATTTTTTTTCTTATTTTTTATAAAAAGAAAAAAAAAAAAATGAAACTAGAATATCAGTCAAATTTTGACAAGGTCGTGATTTTATTCAGGTTTTTACT
>CAIGRT010181336.1:0-18148 GCA_903798405.1 Fraxinus platypoda
TACATGCGCCTCACAGTGAGGCGAGCCTTTTTAAACCATGGACTTAGCAGTAAAAGCATGAAATTCTGTAGATAGAGCGTTACAAAATATGAATTTTGAAATAGGATGGAAAGTACATGACCGAGTTTGTTTTCTGAGAGCAATAGGTAGATCATGATTTGGAGAGTCATCAAAGGGGTTCTCATCAGGTCCTATCACCGGTTCTGATTTTCTTGGTGTCTTAGGTGAGAATGTTTCCTTATACTTTAATTTAGGCTTTCTTGAGTAAACCAGTATCGCATTATCACTTTGTTCTCCACCATCTCTCCCTGAATTCAAGTTACCTTATGTATATGGCACATTAGAAGGTAGGGTGACAAGCTCTATATATGTTAGGTCAAGCAGGAAAAGATTAAAGTCTAAGAACTCTAAATTCAATAACCGATCTTCACTTACGTTCTCTCTCTGAAGAGAAGGTTTTTGGAAGTAGGGTGTTTTTTTCAAGGTGATATCGAGGCTAACAAAGACCTTATTTTTGGATGGGTCATAGCATTTGTAGCCTTTTTGAGTAGGTGAGTACCCAATAAACACACGCTTGATGGCAAGTAGTTCAAGTTTGCTTCGATGATGGGAATGAATGTGTACAAACGTAGTACTTCCAAACACTTTTAGGGGTAAATTTGAACTAAGACTGGAAGTAGGAAAGTATTTTTGGAGTCTTTGTAGAGGTGAGTCGAAGAAGAGAGTACGACTAGACATTCGGTTGATGAGACATGTAGATGTTAGAATGGCATCTCCTCCTAATGTTTTTGGCAAATTTGTAGTAAACATTAAGGCATGAGCAACTTCGAGTAGATGTTTATTTTTACGTTCAGTAATCAGTAATCCTATTTTGTTGGGGAATCTTGACACATGAACTTTGGTGGTCTATCCTATGTTTTTTACAGTCTTGCAATTGAAGTATGTTGTGCCATTGTCAGTACGTAGAATTTGAAATTGGGTTTGAAATTGGGTTTGAATCATAGAGTAGAAATTTGTAAACACTGAACGAACATCGATTTTTTCCTTCAGTAGGTAGACCTAACATACCCGCGTGTGGTCGTCTATAAATGTGACAAACCGTTTTGTTTGGGTACGATTAGGATTGCGGGAAGGTTCCCATAAATCACTGTGAATCAAGCAAATGGTTTACATGGTTTGTACGTGGAGTTTGGAAAATACATACATTGATGTTTTGCAAATTCACGACTTTCACATTGAAACTCAATAGATATTTTATTCATGAAAATTGAAGGAAGAACACTTTTCAGGTATTGTAAGCTAGGATGACCCATTCTATTGCGCCATAACAAAATTAAAAGTAATCTAAGTTTGGAAACAAATTAACTTACCAATTATCCTAAAAGCAAAATCTCTAATTAATACAATTGCCATAACAAGTCCCCTTTCTTTTCTTGGTTATTTTCTACACATCATTATGAGCCTCTACAGCTGAAGAATTTAAGGGTCTTCCATTTTCAATTATTGTTCCCAATTGGAAAGCAACATCTTCTCAATTTTTAGTTTGCATATCCTATCCGTCGAGAATTGTATATATAGTCCTTTGATTAATAAAACATTGTTTCTTATCAAAGATCTGAAAGAGAATGGCTTACAGAATATTCACTAATGTAAAAAGACAATGACAACACGAAAGGTGTTTGTTTTCATGAGGGGAAGTGGAAAAAGAATAGAGGATTAACAGTTAACCGAAGAAAAGCACTTCTACAAGAATAAAAATGTACAATTACAAATTATAAAGCAAAATAATTCATACATACGCATAGAGAATTCAAATAGCTGAAAGAATTCATCAGATGAAACATGAAAGTGAATCAGTAGACATACTTGAGGGCGAGTCTAGCTGCGATCTGTTTATCCCTCAAACGTAGACAATATTGCCAACTATTGCTCCAGATAGGAAAGCCAGAATAGCCTTGTTGTCCAGAGAAGGCACTTTCTTCCCCACTTATAATGAGCAGCTGAAGCAATTGGTCTGAGGCTCCATTGCGCAAGAAGCGATCAGACAGAGCCAGAGCATCCATTAATTTTCCTTCATCAATCAATCTGCACCAGCAAAAATGTCCAGGGGAAGAGCCACAAAGGGAGAAGTTGAAAGAAAGAGGGAAAGGAAATATGCACCCTAAAAATATGATTTTTCTCAGTGGCAACGAAAAATAAAGTTAAAAGAATTTGGTCTCCATGGCGCAAAACTGAGTATACATTTTCCTTCCCTAAACAGATTGAGCAAATTAAAACTATGCTCGCTGATGCAATTTGTCATAAAATCAGTTTTAACTCATTCTGCAATAAACGCAACACACTTAAAACCATAAAATTTCTTGACTTCCACAGGCTATAGAAATTTGTATTAGAAAGTGGGAGGGAGAGTTCTTGATGGTAAAGGAATAAGTGCAAAAAGTAGGACAGGAAGTACCGTTCTACAGCTTTTTCATAGGGTCCTTCATTCTCCCAATCAAAAGCAAGGAAAATTGTTTTATCGTGTTCTACAATTTCAGATTTTGGAGATTCAAGCCAAGGGTCAGGAGCCACACTGCCTTGATCCCTAAGCTCATGAAGTGGGGTTGAAATGCTATGACTGACAGCCACATCATCAACTTCTGATTCAGTATCACTATCATCATCACGAAAACGTTTCATTGCAGTTTTGGCTTCAGAATTATCTTTGCTTTCATCTTCTCTGTTTTCAGACATTACAGCAAACTCAGAAACTCGATGAAGGTTAGTCTGCATTTGTATCCACCGATTCAAGGTAGGGAATCTGCTTGCCAAATGGAAAGGATCACATAAATTACAGTTCAACACAATGTTCACTATGTGGAGATATCATTTGGCTGAAACAAACCTCTCAGATTGATCAAGAGCAAACTCGTAGAAAATCCTATCAGCATCGGGTGGTAGCTGTGAGCGATCATTTAAGGAACTGGATATAGCTGGATCACTACCACAATACAATATTGTACTTCCAAACACACATGCTAGGATAGCCCTGACTGCAGATAACTTGATGAGATGCTTCACTATATCCAACTTCAGAGGGTACAAAGGAACTCCAGGAGTAGCAGAAGAACGGAAGTAAATCTTTGGTTTAGCTTCTCTAGAAGGTGAGAAGACTTTACTTTCAGGATAACTGTTAGGGAGTGTAGGAATTACTGGAATGCAAGCCCAACCATGACCATATCTTGGAGGGTAAACTGGAGGTACACATGAAGAAATTACTTCATGAACAAAGTCTGCACTCATAATTTCTGCTACCTTTCCAGCAGCATCAGTACTGCCTCGCTCAAATACCAAACGGGTCAAAAGCTGCAAAATAAATAAATAAATAAATCAAAGTATAAGAAATGATGAACCAGGTAGCCATTAATGCCCTTCATAATAATTGCAGAATGTAAATGTCATCTAAGAGCACCCAACGGCCCCCCTGGTCCTATAGCCTGACTAGAAATTTCCCCATCTTCGTCAACGCACAGTTACAGATATTGTCATGAAGAGGATCTGAGAAAGACGAACCTTGGATATCTTAGCTCAATGAGTAAAATTAGTTATGGTACAAGTCTTCTATTCTATTTTAAATCTATTTTTTAGCACAAACAATCAAAAATATAAACATAATGTTCTACCAATTATTTAAACTGCAACCATTGATATTGACCATGTAATTAGATGAAAGCTAATCCATACAAAAATTTACATGTCCAAAGCCACTAGTAATACCAACCAAGAAATTTCATGATTGACAGAACACTAACAGTTCTTTCTTAAGTATAAATAAAACATAGCTGCCGAAAATGATAAAGGAACGAACAAAGAAGTAAAGGATAAGAAAGAAATGGTACATCTTTGGGCCACTCGTACACAAGCGAAAAATAGTTGAAATCATGAGTTGTATCTGTTCCATCGACAATGTCGCCTATTGCAGCAATATGAAGAATGAATTGTGAAAGGTATGTCGTGATCTTGGAAGTGAAAGGGCCAAACAATCTCATTTCTGAATCTTTGACATCATAGCTTGCAGATTTTACATTATTTTCACCAGCTGGTGGTATCAAAGATGACTGCTTTGTGGTTCTCAACCCAAGCCCAAGAACCCCATTCTTGTCATAGCTTGGAATCTCTTTCCTGTCAGAATATGGGACACTCACTCTAGATTGATCCCTTTCTGTTTCTTCATCAGCAATAGCTCTTGCAAGATTATGTAACTTACCTAAAAGTTAAACAGATGGTAAATATTAGAAGAGACATTAATACAACTAAATTTCACCAAGTAGTATTTACTAATTAACAGCATTAATAAAAAAAAAAAACGAAGGAATAATATGAGACAATAAGCTTACCACTAAGGAACTGACGCTTGCCCCAGTGAGCATCATCAATCATCTGATGAAGCAAAACAAGAGTCCGTTCCCTGTTTCCTTGTCTATGAAACTCCCTTGACAACGGGAGGATCATTTCCCCTGACAAAATGTCCTGAAGAGCTGGCGGATTGTCCTGAAGGAATAAATCATGAATAAAAAAAAATTCCTAAGATAGGGCATGTGATGTGCAAATGGAATTGAAGGACTGACAAATCAAACAGGACAGCCTCGATAGGCAATTTAAGCATCGAGGAAAATAGTATGCTTAGGATCCTGGTAAAATATGGAGGTAATAAAAAGTTCATGAAACTATTTCAATAAATATCTCAAACTAAGGAAAAACTAATATAAAAAATGAAAGCTTCAGATAATCACCTGTTCCAACAACTCGTGTAGACACTTAAGGACACGCTTCACAACAGAAATTATTGCCCCTTCAAGAATCTGATCCCAATAAGCTGATCCAATCTTAGGAGAACTACCAGGATAGATCTCAGAAAGCATACCTTGGGCCTACACGTCAAAATCAAGCAAGCAGTCAGAATTCATACCTACTTTTCAAACCCTTATTTTCAAGTCAAATCAGAAATGATGGAATAAAAAATGTTATGGATTAACGAATAACCCATAAACCATGAGTAATTAATAGGAAAAACATAAGCAAGAAATTAAGGTGCTTCGCTCTCAATAAGAGAGCTACATCCACTCAGAGCCACCGCAGAATTGCACCATATCGAAGAAGAGAAATACAATATGCTATGGACCCATGCCTCTCATTGTTTCTCTCTCTATTATGACACACGGAATGGAGGATTGCCCTAATACCTTTTATATACCAGGAAAGTATTAGGGTGACCTAATACATGTGCGAATTTCCAGAAGTACTCCTATAACACCTAAAAAAGTTCAACAGGCAACCGACAAAAAATAGTGTAAATGCTACCAGAACAAAAGCTGAAGGAAGAACTTGCATTCAGAACAACAAAGGAACATCCAGGGGGTGTTCTCTGTGTACAAACTTCAGTACTTCTTGAAAAAGCCAGTACCATATAGCAGACGTCTCCTTCGAAGTCTTATTCAATTAACCGAACACTCAAGGATCTTGTTTCCTTACTATACATCTTTAAGAACTTTCCTATCATTGCAATCCTCATGATGGGGGAGAATGCATTCGTACTTTTGAGTTCAAAATTAGTTCGTCTACTTGGCCTTTGGCGTATGTTGCTCAGATTCAAAAGACAACCCCCATATCAGGTTCCTTGCAGGATTCCTTACTTCTTTTTCATTATCAAGCATAAAATATCCACATTAAGTTAAATAGCTCTAAGTTAAATAATATTTAAGATGTTTAACACAAAGAAAGAATGAAATAAATGGACATATGTAAACCAATAACTCTCTGATTTCATATCTGCGTGAAATCATTTGAGCATAGATACACTTAGAAATTACAGTGTATCTTCTCTAAATACTCTCTCTTGAAAAAAATAAAGATTCATCATTCAAGAAAACTTCTTTAAATTTTCTTATAAGAATTGCTTCTGTACTTTGAATGGATAGCATCAACAGCCAAGGGAGCCAGCGGTTATGAAGGAGAGAAGCCCTCTGAAGTACACACAATCACAGGTACAGAAATACTGTAACAAATAACTTCGGGGGGAACCAAACACCACAAATGTTTTTATCCTGATCTATTAAAAATAAAGACGTCGAGAGTTCGAAAAGGGCCCCCATACAATGTGGCGGAATGGTGGGGATTCAGTCCTTCTATGTTTTTCCGTAAGTGAAATGGCAGCCATGTCGACAGAGAAACAAATTCAACAATGCAAAAGAAAAAATACAAGGTATCAATACCATATATAACTTATTTTTGAGTCTTGAAAGGATTGCTCTTTCAAACGATATGAAAAGAAGGTAACTACAATATATAAGAAAATAACATCCAAAATTATGATGCTTGAGTAACAATTCTTATGTAGGGATCGCAGACACCAATAAGAATTAAAGTTGTCTACATTACCTGATTTAGAAGCTTCAAAGACATGTTCGGTAGCTTAGCAGATGCTGCAGCTACATCAATGCATAGGAGAATCTGGAACAGACAACAAAGATGTCAATCTACATCCCTAAAATTTGAGAAACTTTACCACTGCATCAACTTTAGATGGCAAAGGACGAAGAAGAAACACTTACAGCTGCCAAATGACCCAACTGAGAGCGCAAGGAAAAGAAATCTAATTCATGGACAGCAAAAGTACCATCAACAGCTCGAGACACTGCATCCTCCACCTGAAAACCATACCCAAGTAGATTTTATTTAGAGTATTCTGGAATCTCCTACCTTTATATAATCCATCCCAATTCACAATCTATGGTATCTCATGAGAAACAGAAATGAATGATTACCCATTTACCAAAGTTTAATCAAGATATTCATTTCGAAACAAAGAATGTGGTAGAAAGAAACAGGGAAATCAGTGGAGGGTATCAGCACAATTCACTCTCACATGCCAGTTGATGTATTACGCCCACCAATATTTGTCAAGAAATCAAAAACTTAGCATATGTTTAGTCCCCATTATTTTCAAAATACATTATTCTCTCTCATTTTCAACCACACATTCTTCAATAAAATAATATTACATGCAAACTCAAAACTTTCCTTATTTTTTAATCACATATTCTCCATCAAATCACTATTTCAAAATGTAAAAAAGGGCGGCTCAAACATGTTCTTAGTGTGAGAAACTTCATGACAAATGATCATCGAGTATTCCTAGAAAAGTTATCTGGTCTTGAAGGATTTTTTATAGTTGCTATTTAGGATCATACAGATGCTTTTTTGAAGGCACCAGCCACCCACTCAGCCAATTCGAGTGTGGCTTTGTCTTCTGGAGGTAAGGAGAAACGATGAATAGCCTCCTCTCCTAGGTCATACTTCGCCCTTTGCATGCAACTGCATGACAAATATTACACTCATCAAATATACATTAAATAGGTACTTCTCAAACTCGTCGAGAACTGCATACGATCCTTATAAACAAGACATGGACCTACATCTGATAGAGTAGAGGATAAAGTAAAGGAACATTCTCAGTATACAAAGGAAAACAGAAAGTGGACAAGCTCACAGATTGAGTAGCTTAGATGGGGCTGCACGCAACACCGTCAGAGCTTCCTTCCACCTCCACTTACGTTCTGATAATGGTAGAAGGCGTTGCAAAATTGACAAACGCCATTCCCAATCTTCAATGAATTGTTTTGCGTTCAATATTGCCCATTCTAAGGCTTGTTTTCCACCAGCAGATATATGATCATCCAATACATTGTCCAGATCAGCTAGTGATAAGGGTAGTTGCTGCTGCAGAATATTAAGTACTTGTCCAAGAAGGGAGACAACCATCTTATTTCCCCCTACATGTGTTGTGGAATCAGCTTGTTCTCCACTGTGAATATTGAAAGATTCAGAAGATCTCCTCAACGGATCAAGTGATGTTAAATCAAGACGGAGGTTATCCATCTGTAGAAGCGAGATGATAATGTTCACCATGAATATCTGCATCACGTGAAGATCCGGGATAGCATAAGAAACAATAGAAAAGGGAAGGAGCAAAAAAGGAGACAGTTAACTCCTTTAGCCTTGCAATAAAAAATCATCATTTTGTGTTCAACAAAGAATGCAAGTAAATGCAAAAGTTCTCAGGACATGGCTTGGCTGGGAGGTCGTATCTGGGAGTCCAAGGGAATGCCAAGAGTGAAAGTAAAATTAGTGAATAAAATATATTGATAGATATTATTCAGTCAAATGTGAAATATATTAGCCCGAGCTGAAGCCCAGGGAGATGAAGGGATTGGAATGTGAATAGGTGTTGAACCACATAATCAAAAAGTTTAAGTTGTTAGATAAAGTCACGTTTATTCATTTAAATCTTATCTTCAACAAGCCTCCTCACATTGCCGGGGTTCATATTTCCCCTCAAATTGTGACACATGCACAATTTCATTAAACGGGTGACTTGAACCAAGGACCTACACATGCTTGTGATACCACATTGAACCACTCAAATCTAAAAGTTTAAGTTGTTGGAGAGGGTCGCATGAATATAATTTAAGCCTATGTTTGGCTCATGTTTATTAAATGTTTAACATTCCAGCAACTTTTATTCACACATTTCGAAGGACCCACAAGTACTAATTGCTTATCAACCACTCATTTCTATCTTTATTTATACGATAAACCACATATAAACACTTCCTGAACATGCTTTAAATCTTATATTTAACAATATTTTTAACAATAGGTTAAGACTAATGGTAGCTGCAACTAGAAAACATAGTAAAGCAAATGCAAAAATGAAAAGGGAGGCCAACTAATAAGAAAATTTTAAATTCACTGATATGCAAGACCTAGAATAAGCAGAATATTGTGGTGGACAACAATCGCTTCAATCTGATATTTTCTCAAGACTTCATTGTTAATCCTCTACTTAGTTTTAAAAAGAAATTACAATCCCTCCATTGAATGTGGACTCCCTTCATCCTCTAAACCTAAAATAGATGGTATGGACACAAGAAAAGAATCGGCTGTCAAACGAAAAAGGAGAAAAAGAACTATCAATATAAACGTATAAGAACATTGATGGAACAGCTTTCCAACAGAGGATACGTGATTTTAACGACAAATCACAACTAGACATTATGAGACTCAGATAAATCAACAAAATTGTGAACCGTAATCGTGAGTTGAGTAGGAAGTGATGTAATGTACATGACAATTGATAAATGAAGTCATCTTTTGCAAAACACTCCGTTACATTTCAAACAGAAATTTATTTCCTTTCCAAGATGAGTCAACCAGATTTCACCATTAGCAAGATGAATCAAGTCCTCTCCATCTAATGTGCCAAAGACCAGCTAAGTATTTCACACATGTTCAGTGTCTTGTATACATATACAATCATCTAACAAGCACTCCATAGATTTCAGCCTCGCTTAACCATCTCCAGACTGTACCTATAAATTGAGCCCCTGTTTGGTGGCCATTATTTCCAAAAAAAAAAAAAAAAGATTTTTTGAATAGTAATTTTTTGAGAATGTGTGGTTAAAAAGTTGGAAGAAGTTTTAGGTTTACGTGAAAAATATTTTATTGCATGAATGTGTAGTTGTAAATAAGTATGATAATTAAAGAGTTTTGTTTTAAAGGGAAACAAATAGGGGCTGAGTTGTATCTGCCTTTTGTACGCCATAGAGAAAACAATAAAAAAAAAAGGTAAATGTGAATAATTACGTTATAACAAGTTCAAAGACCATCCTATCAAAAATAAATATATAAATAAAATAAAAAAACAAGTTCAAAGACCACAGCTCAAAAAACCTTGCGAGGAATGTTAGTGATTGCATCCAAATGGTTATTCAGTTCTTTCAAATGATGTGAAGCCATATATTGATCTCCTGCTCCATCAGTCGCACTATTCTCCATAGCCCCCAGAGCCAGAACACCAGATTCAAGAGCATATCGCATATGCATAAGTTCAATATCTTGCATCCTGCAAAACAAGCAATGCAGATGAATAGCATGAGAGGGAGTATAAGTAAACCCTTAACAACTGATCGCCCTTTACAACAGTAATCGAAAGTGTCAAAGAGAAACCATCCTGCATAGGTATGGAGCACAAAGAGAATCTGTAAGAGAATTGTAACCAAACTATCCCAGTTCTAGTAAAAAATACACCCCATTACACAGGTTAGCAAACAAGAATAGGACAAATTCAGTAAGTTACCCTATGGGTCTAGTGCAATCTTTTTAATGCAGAAGTAAGGCAGACAATCTGCTTTCAATCATGAAACGGGGCTGATAATACTGCATGGGTATTTTACATAATCATGTAAAATTTACAAATTAAAATAGAATAAACAAAACAAAGTATTTTCACGAAGAGCAATTTAAAGTGCTGCCTACGTGTTTGGATGTCATTCATCTCCATTCAATGTTTTATTGCACGTTAACTATTGACATGACAGTTTATATTTCTAACTAAATATGCAAATATAATTTAGCATAATCATTACAACTATAAAATCACCACATTATGTCAAAGATATGTTCAAAACTTATATTCTGAGAATTAGTATATTAATTTCTTATCTTTTAAATGGAAAAATAAAAACCTAAAGCTTGTCTTACCTGGTATTACTTGATGAATATCAGAATATAGGTATACTAGTGAGATTTCGTATAATCAATTTGAACAGAGAAAGGAGAGAAGGATTTTTAACATGTTGGTACTAGGAAAATCTACAGGTCTTTCCTGATTTATACATATAAATATATTAAATGTGGTACAATCGAGTAGCAATTGACTATGAGAACTGAAAAGTGAACAACCATTATTAGAAGGGAACAGCATGTGGTGTAGTTCTGCAACTCAAAGTAAGAGCTCTTTAGATTGGAAAAACTCAACTATAATAATATTTTTCACTCACAAGAAAATCCGCATCTCTGCTGGCCTGAGCATTTGCTCGCGTGAGGTAAATTAAAGAAAAATGCAAAATCAGTGAGTCCATAAAACTAGCACAGTTCTTAACTACCATTCACATATTAGTAACAGTATTGACCTCAGCAAGATAAATTTGCTTATGCAAATAAGTTAGAGATAGAAACCAAACAATCGTAGGGTCCAGTGAACAAGCATGCACAGCATAATAAACACAATGAGAGCTTCTTGTCTTACTTCTTCCAAGCTGATAGAGTAGAAGTGATCGGCTGCAAGCTAAGTAGTTCAATAGCATCTTGAAATTTTAGGCTTGGAACTAAATCAAATATAACCTACAGCAAAAAGAATAATTATAAATCCATACAAACAAGAAAGTACAGAAAAATCAAAACATTTATGCATGTAAGTATGCATTCACCAAATAAGTACCAGAGATAAACCCATGTTCTCAAGGCCTCTGAAGAAAAGAAGTATAAGACAACTATGCATCAATAATCTTACATAAGGGTCTTACCCGAAGGGGGCTCTGGAAGGATAACCTCTCCAATACAAAATTTTCAACAAATGGATCCCATTGAACATTTTCATCTCCCAGTTCGGTGATTTCTTTTCCAGACAATAGTACAGAGGATTTCAGATTCCATGGTCGACCAGAATTGACGCAGGCAACAAAAGAAGCAACATCAAGCTGATAGCATAATGAATCACAAAGATGTTCGATGCAGGATGCCTACCAACATAATAACAAAATGTTAAGGAAACCTAACTGTCGGTTAACGCTGAAGGAAGAAATGGAGATACATTTATATGGTACACAAACATACATCCATACATGCACTTGTTCATAAATAAATACATATATATAGAAAAGTGTTATCTGGCACAAAAAAAAAAAAGATTGTGCTGGTTATTGACTATAGAATTATATCTACCAGTTTTTGAAAAGCATATTTACCTCATCTGTTTTATTACCATAAAGAGAAGACTCTTCTAATCGAAGAACTTGAGATTTACTCGTCCACATTAACTGCATCAGCTTTCTTCTCAGAAGTGTTTTGCCGGACAACAGATCCCAACCCAAGGCAGCTACCAGGGGTTGAAGCCAGGGAAACAGTGAAAGAACCTACCAAATGCATGGACAGAAGACATTGATGAATATAAAGATAGTCTTAATGAGGATTGAATCGAAAAGAAAATGAAGGAGCTGATAACTTTGCAACAGAAAAGGCATTATGATTACTCTCCATCAGAAAGACTACTCTGTCCTTTATATAGTTATAGAAGGAAAAAGGCTGCAGAAATTATCTTTTTTTTCTTTAGGATTCCTGGAAAGAGGTTTATGAAGGAAAGATTTCTTTTCCTTTTAACTTAAAGAGGATAGTGGGTTAGCACCCCTCATCACCTCTGTGCCTGAAACAAATGAACTGTGCTACCTGAGGGAAAGCAATGCTTTGCCGTTGATTGTCACATCAAAGAAGGTTTTAGTAACTAATGTTGGAAGGGTTTGTCTCCGGTCTTTTTTTCCTAACTAAGATTTCATTTTTCGAAACAGAGGCTCACTGGCCCATAGGTTATATATTTATACACTACAATATACGAGGTCTTCTGTTGCTACTTATAGATAGGATTCCCGTCGTTTTCAGTCTTTGACGAAAGAGACACGGTGACGATGGTGACTCAAGAGGTGAAGAGTGGGCATATCCACAAAATATTATATTTTAATGCATCGTTAAACGTCAAAGTTCAAAAACAAAGTAATTTATAAATGATGATAACTGAAAAGATCCAAAAAGGTCTAGATTGTTATTTATTACAAATTATAATCTTTGTCCAACTTTCTAGCCCTTGTTTGGCCCCCCATTTTCTATAACTCATTTTTCTTCAAACTCATTTTGAACCACACATTTTCTAAAATCCACAAATTTTTATCAACTTTTCAACCACTCATTTCATCAAATTTAATCAAAATCTACCAAACTTTATCCGATAAGATACAACAGAATTTAATAAAACAGAAGTGCAGAGGACAAGTGCAAGGCATCCTCAGACAAGAAATGCAAGAATAAAATTTTATTGGGAACTGGAATCAGTCTAAAAAAGAAATTACTGAAAACAGACTGCATGTTTTGGATGGTTAAGAGAAAACAACAAACGCCCATAAGAAATATATTGGAGAAAATCGATTTCCGAAATCGGAGACAACGTACACCACAAGTATATTGCACTATCAGAAAGAAAATTAGGTGTCTAAAATTTTACTTTGCCTTTTGCACATCACATACATCAGGTGAAACCCTGGTTGGCGCATGACATATTGAGGTTTTCCAAGTATCATGTACCAAATGAAAGCTTTCAAAGTAGAGGAACTTTTGATTTCCAAGAAAAAGAGGTCAAAGAGAAGGGGTGATGGTGACCTTAGAAGACCAATATCCAAATACAATACAATTATGAGCATGTTTGATACAGATTTTTGCGAATAGATTTTGTCAGAAGTAATTTTTTTTTTTTTTGGAGAACGTGTTGTTAAAAGTATGGAAAAGTTATCGTCCATATGTAAAATTATTTTATTGGAAGAATGTGAGGTTTAAAATGAGGTTGGGGAGAATCTCTACTAAACATGGGCTATATTAATTCTTACCAATCTTATATGATTCAAAAACTTACTTTTGTCCTATAAATTGAACTTTCAAAGGGATATATAACTGAAATATAAAATGAATCATGACTTGTCAATAACCCAATGACGGTATTTCATAGCAACACAAGTAATACAAGACACACCTCACAAGCTTCTTGTAGCTTCTCGCTTTGCACAAGAGACAAGGCAGTGTCTATTATGCATTCGAGAGCATGCAAGCCACGAACGCGAGCATAATGATACAAGTCTCTCATGCAAGAAGCAGTTGCAATCTTCAAAGATAAAGGTGTTTCCTTTGATGATGTCTCAGGCATCAATTCTGCAAAAAAAGTTAGAAGGCGCTGAATAGGTAGAGGAATCTGGTTGTGTTCAGAAGCATTGTACACCTCAATCTCTTCAGAAAGTAATTTGTCCTGGATGACCTGTGAGGCCAATTATAAACATAAATACTCCATTTGTATTCCTCGATACAAAATGCAGATTATCTATTCCTATAAAATGACCAAAACTAAGAATTATTATAAACAATTTGGAAAGCATAACCGCATACACTTCAAGGCCAGATCCATATCTATGTACAACTGATAGTATGAATAACAACTGCTCTGGCTTTTCTTGTTTCTTACTAATTAACCTGTTCGCATGATAAACCAATGCTATATTTCATACAACCCAAGATGTTTGAAGTATAAAGAAATAAATCCACATGTAACAAGTGCAAGCATGTTGATGCAGCAAATATGAAAGTCCCCCAACTTCAAGGGGTTACAAATGCACCATTAATTAATTAAAATAACCAGATGGTCATTCAGTCAGGCACTTTTGAGTTTACAGCCATTTCAAGAGATACAAAATGAAATCAGGTATTTTAATAACTTCAACGACTATTACTCACTAGTTAATTCTCTTTTATTCCTGGACATCCTTTTTTTTATAAGAAATGAAAGGGTAAACATATAACACTCCGTCTCAAAAACATGTGACCTAAGAATATGCTTAACCACATCTTCCCTGAGTTCATGGAATATTTCCGTTCACAACATTATCAGTTAACATAAATGTTTATATGAAAATGTGTAACATAAAAAAGGATAGAAGTATCAACACAACCTGAATCATTAGCACAAGGCGTGTGCAATTAGATGAAAGTGCTTCTGAATACACTAAGAAGATTTTAGCTCGCATAGCGTGCCAGGTACCATAATCAGCCTTCCCTGATGAAAACTTCTCGAGGAGATCTTGCAAAATCATGCTATTAGAAAATAAAACAACGAAAAAATAAATAGCTAGAAGATTATAATCAAAATTAACACAAAAAAGGTAAATTATGATTTGTCACAAGAAAGCTCAACAGCTATCAGTTTTGCGAAAAAGGTATGTAATCTTACACAACTGACTGAAAGTCATATGAGATGCTAGGTTAGGAATCACAAGCAGCAGGGAAGATAAAGATGCACTTCTAGAAGGAGCCATGCATGAAACTCGAGGCAAGGCAAGAAACAATAAGTTCTGGGAAATACTAACTCAATTGTTCCATTGGAAAATACTGACTTCTATTGGGTATATATAATTCTGCCTATTATCTTTTACTTCTGCAGTTAATGTCATAATTGTTTTTGAGTAACATGACATATTCGTTCCCGCAATAGCATGACTGTTGTTTTATTTCTTCAAAGTAGTGATTGTAAATCAGGTAAGTGCATAATATTTTTGGAGCATTAAAGACCAGAAAGGTAAAGACATGTCCTTCTATATAATGTTAATGGTCCATACAAAAGACCAGTTTCCAGCAATGAAGGAAAAACAAAAGAAAGCTGCAGCAGTTTTTAACCATATCAATAAGTTAAGCATGCAATTCAAGTTCCATTTGGGACCGCTTACAGGTATGTCTTACCAAATGCATGGTTGCATACACGACTACATATGTAACCAAAAACCTTCATTATTTTCCCCATCATTCTCATGAGCATACATCTTATTGCACTCATTTATCTCTTAAACAACTTTTTGACGTTTTCAAAGTGTATCCCAAAATAAACGGGCTCATAAGGCTCCGTGTCTTTTCTAAGTTCTGAATTCCAACTCAAGCTTCTCCTATTCTCAACTCCATGACCAAAATGATTTGGCGAAAAATTGTACAATATGTGAACAATACAAGAGTTATAATACCTTGTCATTTTTTTGGGAGTACAAAAAAAAATGAACCAATAAGATAAAATTCAATATTGCAGGTCGAGAGAACTTGTATCTTTAAATAAATAACGACCAGGCAACATTCACTAAGATGCTGTATACGTTCTATTATAACTGATCAAAAGCATGATGAGTTCGAAGATAACCACAAAGAATTTCAACTAATGACCAGTAACGCATTTGCCAGCCAATATACTTCCTATTCCACACTCGAGTAGTCGTCAGACCAGTAGTGTGTCAGTCAAGGTTAGCAAAAAAACAAGATTCATACCTGTACTCGGCCTCCTCCACTCCGTGATCCAAATGAAGAAACCTAATATGTGAAACCGCACCATCTTCGTTGTTTTCCTCCAAGCATTCCCTCATGGCATCTAGATGTGCCACCTGGACACATTTTTGTATCAATCTGAGCATCCTCTCTTCCTTCTCCCTCCGCCTCATTTCTGTTCTTAATGCGATTGCCAATCCTGAATCATCACTCTCCACGCGCCCAACTTGCTTCTCTATGTTCCCGCACAACACATCCAAAATGTCTGGAATCTTCAAAATTAACCCCCTCAATCCCATAATTTCCTCTTCCGAGAAACCCCCTGAAAAACCCTCATTTTCTTCTCTGTTTTCTTCCAACTCAATCAAATCCGGCTTCAACCTGCTCGAACCCACCACCAGAAACCCTTGTAAAACCTTCAACTCCTCATTTCTTGTAATTCCTTCATCAAAATTCTCATTTCCCTCCAAATTTACACTGTCTTTGAGCTCACTCAAAACCCGAGCGCTCATCGTGTGGACATAAAGCAAGAACTCAGCACGCAATTTCAGTGAATTATCATCAAACGACCAGAGTTGCGAGGTGGCATCGGGGAACTCAAGGAGCTCGAGGGTGCAGAGGAAGGTGAGTACGGCAGGTGAAGGACATGAGTCAGACCACAGAATCCGACCCGAATCCGAATCAAAATCATCGTAGCCCAGCCGTCCGCCACTGGAAACTATTGTTTGGAGGATGGCCCGTGCCAGGTCCGGATTTCGGGCTCGGAGGCTTCGCACCGTGGCCCGGAAAGGCTCGAATTGAGCCAAGAATAGATGGTTTGCAGTGACCTTGCACAGTAGCTCTGTGTCTTTATCTTCCATGAATGGAATTCTTAAAGAAATTCGTTGATAAATTTACATGTAAGATCTCTGTATCGTACAGACGAAGAGGAAGTACTAATTGGAAGCGGACGAAATAAATATTCGTCGGAGATGTTTATATAGAGTTCGAAGGTGTCTCGTGGAGATTCAGATTGCGAGGAAAAAAGTCAAAATAGGTATTTTTTAAAAAGCACCCTTTCATAATGACATTGTGAAATAAGGTCCTATTCTACAATTTCTATGAAAAAAAGGGATAATTAGCAAAAACAATCATTCCTATCGTTTGTAATTATTGCGAAAATAGTTCACTATCATTTTACACTTGACATTTACACCCTCATTCCTTTATTGCGGAGTTAGTCCTTTTCCTCACGTTCCCTTAAATCATTCCTTAAAATATAGGTTATTTGCACAAAAAATCCATATCGTTTTCTTTGATTGCACAAATCATCTATATCGTTTCATTTTGACATTGACACTCAAATCGATTTTTCTTTACACGAAAGGTCTTTATCATTTATTTTTTCCTTGAAGCATTATAAAATGAATAATTCATCATACTCTTTAAATAGTCAAATAGAAAATAAAGAAATTAAAAAAAATTGCATCTAAAATTGCAATTTTTTAAAAAAGAACAAACAAGTCTCATGTAAAACAAT
Organism: Fraxinus platypoda; assembly: GCA_903798405.1. Taxonomy (NCBI): domain Eukaryota; kingdom Viridiplantae; phylum Streptophyta; class Magnoliopsida; order Lamiales; family Oleaceae; genus Fraxinus; species Fraxinus platypoda. The sequence continues at coordinate 17,510 of CAIGRT010181336.1, forward strand.
TTAAAAGATTCTAACAATAGAAAAATACTTTATCTTCTCAATTAATCCACGTACACTTACACTTACACTTAGGCCATGTTTGATAAGGAATATTTTCCATGGAAGTGTGAAAATCTTTTCCATTTCCCACAAAATGTGATGTTTGATGGCATGACTTTTCCCAAGAATTCCTTTTCCAGCGGCTGGCCTCACGCGCCAGTTTTCCTTNGGCCATGTTTGATAAGGAATATTTTCCATGGAAGTGTGAAAATCTTTTCCATTTCCCACAAAATGTGATGTTTGATGGCATGACTTTTCCCAAGAATTCATTTTCCAGTGGCTGGCCTCACGCGCCAGTTTTCTTTGAAAAAATGGAATTCATTTTCCATTGACTTTGTTGGTTTTTCATTTTCTAGGTTGGGCCTTTTTTTTTTTTTTGTGGCAATTGAAAAAAAATTTAGATACAATGGTAAAAAAAATTATCACTTTTATTGATAATTTCTATGCAAAACAAAGTTAAACGAATGATATTCGGTATTGTTAAAAAAAATTTTTGGCAATTGGAACAAATTTTAGAACTAATGGTAGAAAAAATTATCACTTTAATGAACAATTTCCATGAAAAACAAAGTCAAACGGAAGCCAAACTTTCAACATTTT
>CAIGRT010181362.1:0-17367 GCA_903798405.1 Fraxinus platypoda
AAGATGCAAAGTTTTTCTTCCACAGAGCAGTCGACCCCTTCAACCACAAATTTCGGTGACGACGTTGCAACTCACGGTGGAGGACCACCACCCCTAGTACCGGCCCACCATGGCACATCCACCGAACATATGGGTCTTGGCCAATTTCGAATGAATGAGGACGAATTTGGAGGAGATTGATCGAATGAGGGAATGGGGCGATTTTTTTGGGTTTTGGGGGGTTTGAGTTGTTTTTTGTACTTGAGGTCCTCAAGGTTCTATGTTCAGGTGTTTTGGTCCTTTAAGTTTGAATTAAAATCATAACGGTCCTTCAGTGACCGTTTGTGAAAGCACATGAAACTTCAGTGACCGTTTCTGCAAGTTATAAACTTCAGTGACCGTTCTGTAATTTTGAGGTAAGTTCAGTGACTGTTTGTGAAATTAACCTTTTTTTTACTACACGACAGTCTAACAGTGCTAGTCCCTTGTGCTCATCAATGTACAACATCGATTAAAGAATTTGAGGATGAGTTGCACGTGTTTTTGCTTTTTGGAGTTCCATATCGATACTTGATTAGAAGAAGAGATCATTCTCCCTTTGTCAAATCATATTCATAGGGATGATTTGCACTTCAGCTGTTATATGATCAGTTTCGATACTTAGTTCATAAGAAAGACTGCACCCTTGTATAAGTTTTGATACATGTTGCTAGACATTTGATCAATATAAAAGATCGACTTCCTTGGAGTATGAAGTTATAATCTATTTCATCGGAGTCGAGTTCTCTTAACCAGAGAGAAACGACGAAGATACAGATAGAGTTAGAGTTATAGTTTAGAAAGAAGTTTAAAACAATGTTTAATTCCAATTAGATTATATACGATTAGTTTTGATATTTCGATACAATTCTAGCTTAGTAGAACTTCACGCTTAATGTTAACTTCTTTTTCAGTTTCTTGCTCTATAAATAAAGAGTTTAATTATTGTAATTCTTAACTCCTGATATATGAATAAACATTGATTCGCTCTGCCCTCGATTATTCTCTTCTTTGCCCCCCTTTCTTTCTGTTCCTTATCTTCTTCGTTGTCAAATTCATACGCTCCTAAGCCATGTAAAGTCTTACATTCCGAACAGTAATATTTTGATTATTTTTCTTCCACCAACTTCGTATAAAAGCCTTTAAAATCCCATGCCACGATATATCAATTATGATAGTCAATTTCTTCATGATGAGTTTTTCTATACCTAATTATATCTATATATAAGCGTGAGTTTGAGCCCCATTTTTGCAAATAATTTCATTTTCCATTCAAACTATGTGGGACCAATGAACTGTAAGAGAGACAATAGTGAGAACTCAATCAATCATGCTATATGTACATATTTTTTTACATCATTTTTGACGTTATGCACGTGGCAACACATGATTTGACAGTTTAAAAAAAACACACACACTTTCCCACCTAACACTTTTTGAACTCCCACACAATGTCAAACAAAACATGAACTATGGAATGTACACTTGGCATAATTCTAACTCAGTAAATGAACAATCTTGCAGTGTTATCTATTTCCTCAACACCAAGGTTTCAAATCAATTTGAGGTACGTCCATTGAGATGTCAATTCTCGAAGAAAACTTAATGGCGACTTACCTAGATAAAAGTCCAAAGAAAGGATTTGTTAAAGCATTCTGCAACTCAGCTCCAGCTACTTTCAGCACTCCCATGTCAATCTTTTCTCTGGGTAGAAACAAAAAGTTCCCTCCCTTGACTCTTTCGAATCCACAGAGTTCAAGAAACTTGATAGCGTCCTGGAATTTTCCAACTCTATCCTGTTATTCAGAAAATAAGCAATGATACACGAGCACTAGTACAAAAAAAAAAAAATCATTTTATTTTGCATTGTTGATGCCTGATATCAGCTGAAATCTGTATGTGTGTACAATATTAGCAAATAGTACGTTTGAGCATCGTTTGTTGACACGACCTTTTGGGAGGACACACACTCTAGAGCCAACTTTTCAAGGGCTTTAGATTCATGATGAAATTTGATGCATGATCCAAAGATCAGAAAGGAAGATAAAATCAAGAAATAAAAAATTCCTCTCCTCTCTGTGTACATGATCCAAAGTTTTAACGAATACTACAAGTCTACATCATAGAGTCGACTGAAAAGTTCATATAGTTTGATTTGCAAGCTTCTTTCAATAGACAAACTAACTTCGTTCCTTTTTTGTAGCGTATATTTATAAGCATCTGACCTGGAATGCCGGGTTGCTCATTCTAATCTTTCTGAACTTTCCCTCTTCAGGATTGATGACAACATTTCTGACATAAATCAAGAGAGTTTGGAATGCCCTTATCACATTTTTGTCCTCCTAACATTGAAGGAAAAAGATACTACCAAGTCATAACAGAGAGGAGATAAGAAAAACAATATGTGCAGTAGATATGGTGCTTTCCAAATTACTTCACAAAATAGGCAAGCCTAATGTCGTTTAACCTCTAAAACATCAATATCTCCCAGTTTGATCTTCTAAACTTTGATTATTCAACGAAAAACATCAATTATTTAGTGAAGGCAGGCAAATGAACAGAGAAACTAAAAGTTAGTTACACTAGCCTGTATAGTAACAAGAAACAAGAAATTAAGTGAAGGCCCCAAAAAGATTTCTTCTATCCAAATAAAAAATATATATATATATATATTATCCGAAAACATAACCAAGGAATCCAACTAATTCATTCTTGACACCATTGTAGTATAAATCCTTTACCACCTTCATGAGATTATAGTTCCATTAATACTGCTAGCGTTCCTTTTAGCTGAAAACTCAAGTGTCCACTACCATATACAAGTAGTACATATCAAATATATTCTGCATTAAGAATTATCCCAGTTGTGTCTCACGCCTTTCAGCATAAACAACCGAAAAGTCAAGAAACCATATGGGCATAATAAAAGTAAATTCCATTATAAGTTCTTTAGATATAGAGGGGATGAAAGTTTTCAATTTCTGGCAAGCCATTTGGTATTTGATAAGAGGTTATTTTTTGTAATATCTGTGAAGAAAAGTTGGACAGGAGATCAATTACTTTAGGTCAAAGTCTATTTTTGTCTGGATAACATTTCCTTTGACTCTGTTAAGTGGACAAATAGTTGCATTTCTTGGTGGGAGAATTCCTTTCATGAGAATCCTGGAAAGTCCACTGATAACAAGCCTTTTTTAGACAGGTATTTTTCTTGAAACTATTATGGACATACAAATTGAGTAATATAAGCTCTACATTCTATCAACAAAGATGATTTCTAAACATTATCATTGTATCGTGCCAAGGATAAAGAAACTGAACAAGAATGTTCAGCTACCTTGTTCTGGCGCTTCAGAGATCTTAAGCATTCTCTCAAGAGTACTGCTTTTTCAGCAGGCTTAACAGGCAATACAGCAGAGTCATCTGTCAACGAGTTATTCACCAGGGAATCTGTCAACGAGTTCTTCACCAGGGAAGAATAATATCAGATGCCAGTTATTCTACAATAAAAAATCTAAGAACCAATGCAAGTAATTCCAAAATTCATTACCCTCGTTCCTTGCAACAATGATGTGGCAGGTATTGTAGATGTAGCAACTTCCAGGGGCAACCCTAGTCCCACCCTTCTTTCCATCTACTAAACATGTATTATTAGTATTTTTAACATTCGAAAGGGAAAAATGAACTTTCAGACGAACATGAAACGCACTATATCAGATAATGAATACTACATTATTGTTCAAGAGGATATGAAGATAGCAAGAAATATCACATCACATAAGAGAATACAAATTATGTCAGTATTCAGAAGTAGGATCATTATGTCGTGGTGGTTAAAACGTATATAAGTTTCAAAAACAGTTTTTCTTTCTTTGACCTTTTTTTCTTGCTATTTCACTAGCACAGTGTGGCAAAGCACTCCAAGCCAAATTTGGCAGAAGCAGAAAGCAGGGAAGTAATGCAATTCAGCTGTACCTTATCCTGCTGAAGTTTCTGACGAATTTTCTCCCTTGCTCTTCTCTCTTCCTCTTTCTCGGCTTTCCTCTGGGCCAAAAAACTGTGTATTCATCAAAGTCCATAATTAAGTATGTGAGAATCAAAAGAAAAAAGAGAGAAATAGAAAGATACAACAACAAACTAAGCCTCATTGTCAATAAATTTGGGGTGAGCAATGCAATAGAAAAATAATTACATAAAATCAAATAACATATAAACAGAAGTCAGACCGTTTTCTTTCACGTTCTTCTGCCATTTCCTTTGCCTCTAACAGTTCTTTACCAACCTTAACCCTTTCCTACAAGTGACATTATTAATGGATAACAGAATTGTCAATACACGGACAGATTTAACTTAAAACTAAAATTTTAGCAGGATCACAGGAATATGGTACACAGACGAAATAAAGTGAATAGGAAAGCAAACATGAGATTTGAAATGAACGAACACAACAATGACAAAAATAAGACATAGCAGTAAACCTTATTCCCAATAGATTTATCACGGACAAATATTGAGAAAACTACGGTTAAAACTTAATTGCAATCTTAGAATAGGTTCTATCTGAAACATAACTGTAGCAACTAGGGCTTCACATGTGGTTAAAGAAGCATTCACATTAATAACATTCTTATAAGCAAATATGTCCAAAATCAAATTTTCATCTTAATATCCAGTCTCAGTTCCTTAGAAAACTGCAGTTATCCAGAGTGCCATCATGTTTGAAAATTGAAAGATAAAAGGTGCGTAAGTGTTGAATACAATAATTAATTGATATACATGAAGTCCTCCTTAAAAACTTAAGCTTTTAGTAGTTCAATATGGTATCCGAACTGCCAAAGATCGTGAGTTCAATTCTCACTGCCAACCATTTACTAAAAAATGCGAATGTGTAAGGCTTATGAGAAAAATGAATCCCGCCTACACGTTTAGGGGCATATTGAAAATAATATTTAAATGATATACATGAGGTCATTTCTAACAACTTAAGCTTTTCGATAAGTGGTTCAAAACTTAAGGTATACTCAGAAAAGACCAAAATGTCTTCACCGTCTATGTTATATTAGAAACTGCATAAAACAATCACAAAAGCAAGCTTAGTCTTGTTGGGGTACATGAACACTTTTTCAATTTTAATCTACAACAAATAAACAGAGGTCTATCAAGATCAAAACATTTGCAGCCACATCAAGCCATGTTAATACCTCTCCATCTTCTAACATGTTCTACATGTATCAGCCACTCTCTTGAATGTCATTTTTTTTGGTCAATATTAGATATGTGCCAAACATCCAAGTCATCCTTCACTTAATTTTTTCATAACTACCTCCACGTATTGGCACATATCCTCATTTCTTATATTATCCTTTCTAGTACAGTTTCACATCCATCTTCTCAACTTCACATATGCTAATATTATCTTATGGACATTTTATCATTAACAATTAACTAAAGCACAGCTCATCTAATAGTCATTATAGAACTTTCTTTTCAATTGGTAGGTGTCTAACAACAAAAAAAAAAAATTATTAGTATGAAACTTGTTCGAATTCAGGGAAAACAACTACGCAGCTAATTACTACTACGTTCTGGATTCACATACAATGTTCGAGAATTTAGGGTAACCAAAAGCTTTTCACCCATTATATACCTCTCTGGTCATCTTCATAATAAGACCAACTTGGACGATAGTTTTTATCATTCTATAGCTTCCTCAATTCTTCTACAGTTATCAGCTTACAAGAGATTGTGTTCTGAGTATTTGACTAAAATGTACCGGAAAACAAAGACTGTCTTGTGAGATTTTAATGGGAGTCAACCAGAACATTATCAGTTCTTCAGGACTGATGATTCTCTTGAGAAAACATTTGCAGACATGGGTATAATAGAAAAAGATATAGCCTATGTAATTAAAAGCAAATATATATACACATTTACAATAACCCAAATCCCCATGGCAAATATTGGAATTAATTTTACAATCAAGAAATAAAAATAATTGATTACTGAAAATATCTAGTGCAAGATTCAATTAACAAAACTAGAATTCTCCAGCATGAGTAATTCATAAAGAATGCCAGATTTTTTTATGAATAAAGAATTTAGCGGGGGAGGGAAAAGGACAAATTTATCCAATCTGAAATCTAAACAATGGATACTTACAGTACCTTCTCCCTTTCGCTTTCAAATTTCTTCGTTCCCTCTGCTTTCTTTTTACGTGATCGATTTCTAAAATTAAAAAGCATTTAAAATGTAAAAAAATCAGAAAATAAAAAGCAATCTGACCGTTAGCATGGTATACAACAACGTAAACCTCTATTCTAAGAGAATAAAAATGACCGACTGAACTGAAGTTCAAAAAGATATTAATCATTACAGAAGAGAATTATTAAGGGTTTTATAATGAAAAGCATGTAAAAGCAAACCTTAATTCCTGTGCGCAAAACTTCACTTTTTCGGGAATGAGACGGGGGTCAATTTCTTCAATATCAATGTTTACTGGATCCTGCGGGCACTGGTTCCATATGTAAACACGTAAATGCATAAATTTAAGCAGTGGTATGAGATTATACAATAATGTATGTCACATAAACAATTTTACAGTACTCAGATGATATTATCCGGTATCAAATACTGATTCATTGAAGCATATACATTACTGACATAAGCAGGTTAGAGAAAACATTTAATCCATTGCAACTACTTCTTATAGAAAAGTAAGAAAGAAAACAAGCACTTAACTCGGTGACCCTACATCTTAAATCTTTAACTAATAATTAAATCAGCCTTATGCCTCAATTCTATATTTGTTGAATTACAAAAGGTCAGATCCACAATAATAAGTAAACCAATTTTCTCAATTGATACAGTAAACCATATCCATTCACAAAAATAAATGCAAAAGAAAGGACAACCATGAAGATGAAGAAACCTACCATTGGCATCTCATCAGTGGCTGCATCATTCTCATTGTCAACAATCCAGTTTACAGCAGCCTCAATACTTAACTTACCTGGAAAAGTTTAGAGGTTAGCTCAGAACATTATAAATACCCATTATTCATAAAAAAGTCAAGTCTCGAAGACATTTTGGAAGTTAATATCCACTGAGAAGAAATAAAGCATGCAAGAAACAAGAGAAGATCAGACTCTCAAGGGTACATGTAAGGATCGCAAATCTTATGATAAAAAACTGGTTTCTTAGCAGTCTTTGGAAAGTCTAATAATGAGAGATGTGTACTGCTTGAATGATTAGAACTGAAGACAGAGAGAGTTTAAAATTATTAATGAGAAGATATAAACTCTCGAGATAAACTTACTTAAAAGTGCAATATTTTCAAAGCCGGCAATTTTATACTTGTGATCATATGAAATTAACACAAATATGGTATTTATTGCTCACACATAATTTAATGAATACATAAATTTCTTTATTTTCAAATGTTATGTTGAAGACAATAAATAAAAATGTGTTTGATGTCACATAGCAATAATCAATTTCAAAACCAAAATTTGAAGTAATATACAGCAAAAGATCCCTTCTTGTTGCCTCAATTTTCAGTTTACAAGATATAGTTCCTTATCATTGCCCCAGACCATGCACAGACTTTTCAATCATGCATCTAGGCATAGAGATCCTGAAATGCCTATTAAACTTTCAATTAAAAAGGGATGACATTACTTTCATCTTAGATCGAATTTTAAAGTAAGATTTAGTATTTGGAATAAATGCGTCCACACAAATATACAAGCATGCATCTTCTCAAAGACTAATGTACCAGAATGATGAAGGGCCTTTCTCGCTTGAGCCTCTGAGAATCCCATTGCTTCAAGTTCACTAAGCAATCTCTTGTCAACTTGCTGAATAACCATTTTTGAAGTAGAATAAACTCCTGTGATTAATAAAATTGCAAGAACTAGATTGAGGTGCAGTATTACATTGCAATAAGAGAGAGAGAGAGAGAGAGAGTTAACAACGCAAAATAATGTCATAGATTCAACGAATAGAGCAGATATTGAGGAAAAAGTTAAGACATAATTTTAACTCATCATAGATTTTGTGATGATTAAATGTATTTGCAAGGATGTCATTTGTCATATTTAGATGAAGAAAAATAATTTGAATACAGTTGTCCATCTCAACCTTTCTCATTGTACATCTGAAATATTCTTGAAGGCATCTTTGAAGTTACCAAAATCCTGAAATAGGACGTGCGCTGATAAAAAGAATTGTCAAATATTACATGTTATGGTACTTATCCTATATAGTGGCTGGTTTATTTCAATGGATTCATTTTTCTTTCAGCAGTGAAGGTAAATCTGGGTGCATTAGTCCCATGGTTTCCAGAAGATTTATAGGTACAGTAATAAGTTCTGCCACATGAACTGTAATTACGCCAAATAACAGTGTTCGGCGACGTATTATGACAGTTACCATCTGTGGATGTGCCGTGGCACAAGTTATGGTGATGAATGAGTCAGGAAAGGACATATTTGTTATGATTATGATGTAGTGATGCACGACTCTAAGCGATATGGAGTAATCTCAAACATTTCACCAACTAGGCATATATATTGGTTAGAAAATGATTATCCCACTATTTTCATCTTGTCTATGATTTGATGTAGAATATCAATATGGATTACAGACGCACAAAGAAACTGAAAGAATAACATGTATCCACTAGTCCCATATTCGGTTTTGTATTATGTAATGAAAAAGTCTTGGCCTTAGTTTACATGTTAACACTTTCACCATTTTCTTTTCCAATTCTTTCTTAAATTTCCATGATCCAAATTTTGTCGAGGATTTCCACTTTACATGCACAAATTAAATCCTTTTCCCAATAAAAGAAAAAAAAAAGAAAATTTATTACTTGCAACACGCAATTGTCAGAACTCATAATAGAACAAAACAAATACAAAGATTTATCATATAATATTGTCTAATAGAAGGATTAACAAACAATACTTATGGGACCATTCTATAGAATAGTCACCATATCAATGTCAAAGACTTACAGCTCATGAAAACATAAGTCAATGACTACAGCGGAAATGGCCACCCTGATATTATCAATAGATAAGAAAAATACATTCCAAATCACGAGCTTTTGATGAGAATTTATGCAAATCTGGAATAAGAAGGGGTCAGTTTTTGGGTATGAAAGCGTCTGACGTGTGATTGACACAAAAATGGCTGAGGTGTGATTGACACAAAAATGGCTCATGATGCACTACATGAAACGTATCGTATGTGTACTACTTCTATAGTTGGATTTCTCTTTAATAATTTGTAAAGTATAAATCACTTTTTTTTCTCACAAAGTACTTCAGCAGTTTACTTATTTAATTTTCAGGCCTTTCCCTCGTAAACAATACCAAGCTATTGCATAATTTGCATTTCCTTTTCACCTTTAAATGTACAGAATATACTATCATCTTCCCTCTATTATAAACAAACATAACCTGCAATATCATAATAAAAACGTAAAAAAAATTGCATGGAAAGATAACATAAAAAGACAAACTGATGGCACCATCACATCACATCAATTAGAAATTAATTTAACATCAAACAGAAAACGTGCATAATTTCAAATCAAACCTGATAAAACCCAAAAAAATAATCAAAAAGACAAAATAAGCCACGTAACTCTTGCTAGGAAGAAAAAACAAGGCAAAACGAAAATGCCCAGATGACAAAAATGTGAAAGAGAAAGATAAATCACACCGTTATTGTTTGCACAAACCCCACGATGAACTCTTCCGTGAATTTGGAATAGGAAGTGTTGGAATAAATGTAGTTGAGGTTCTTGCTTAACGCCCTTGAGGAAAGGCCTCGAATGCCACGGAAAAGACCCTCCATTGGAAGTTTGCAGATGCTGATTCTTTACCCTTTTTCTGTGTACTTCTCAGAATTTTGAATTTTCTGGTTAAATACCTTTCTTCTGGAGGCAAAAGCGAAGAAAAAAATGCCCAGCTAATCCTAAAAGGTTAATTTATTTATTTAACAATTAGCTTGAGTTTAGAACACCAACAATTTAAAGAATTTAATATAAAATATAATGGATATTAGTAGAGGATGAGGGTTAAAAGAATTATACTCTCTAATTTTATTTTATTTTTTTCCAAAGAATGTTATTTACTATTTAGAGTTTGTTTGATATTGATTAAAATCTAATTAAAATTTAAAATATAATCGTTATTGGGTCTCACTCGTCTAATAAAAGTCAACAATAACAACTATTTTTTCAATTTTAATCCGATTTTAATCAATACCAAACAAGACTTCAATTTTTTCTTGTCGACGCACCTTTAATCTTTGCTACTAAATTCATAAAATGGGTAACTGGCCACTTGTTAAACATTTCAAATGCCTCAAGCGTGCATTCCAAACGTTCATTTACATCATATTTGAGGGAGTTTGATTAATCAATAATTCAATGATACAAAAATGGATGCAACACAAAATATAAATTAGGCCAAACCACTCTTCTAACTAATCCTAGTTTCGTCGTGTTTTCGATTCACATTGTACAGAGAAAATGGTTTTTGAGCTAGCTCCTGTGTGCTCATCTGAAGTAATACTGCCATCCAGCAGCTATACCAGCTACCAAGATAACTTTCAGAACAAGCTTATTATTTATCAAGGACGGTGAAGTTGATGGTGTCTCCGGAGGCTAGATCGGCCTTCCTTTCACCTTAGCAGACAACTTGGATAGCAATGAGGTCAATGGGCCTCTCTTTTTTGCAGCTGCAAGCAAAAAAGATCAGCATGCATCAAGATGGGGCGACAGCATTTGTCTGGAAGGCTAATAGACAGAGAGCACATGAATATGAAATAGATCCTTTCAAACATCAATAAACAGCAAAATTCAGCACCAGAATAGTCATTTTGTAATGTACTTTTGCCATCTTGAATAGGGCTCTAAAGAAAATGGAGGATTAATCTGACAATGAGAATATATCTTCATATGAGGTGAACATCAGATATAGACAAATTGCAAATTCAACTAGTGTAGCACCATAATTTGGTCATGCAGTTGGAAATGTTATCTATATGCAGCTTAAGATGAAAGAATTCAATGCTTGTGGTCGTTCGTGTGACGATGATGCGCAAGCTATATTAATTACGGCGTAGGTTTAGTATTTCTTCTGGAATCATTTTACATTTATATAATTAGATCTATCTTAATAATTCTCAAATTTGCATCATGAGAAAAGCTGTAATCTGGTTTATTAATATTACGACATTCTGGAGAAAATGCAGCATCCTATAAATATCTTCATAATCATATTCTCTCAATTTAACGAAAATTGCAGTTGTGTATTCACTATAAAATCCAAGTCATGTACAAGTATTCAGTAACTGACGGTGGCATCTATATTAGTGTGACAGAAGTAAGAAAATAATAATGTTCTTACAATGGTTTTCATAAGACAAGTCATTAATGCAGAGCATATAATAATCAAGGTAGTACAAATATCAATGCTACTTAATGTCACCTTTGCTTTTCAAACGCCTTTCTTCCTCACCAACACGCCTTCGCAGTGCATTGAGCAGTGATCTAAAATATAAAGCAAAAACCGTGCAGGTAATTGTGATGACATTGTAAGGCATGCTAAAATCAGGAGTCGTCAAAGGCACAAGTAGCACTTCTGTGTAAGAGATAACATGCTTTCTTTCCTGATTGGAGCATAGATAAGACAATGAGTAAAAAATAAAAACAAAAACAGCTTAGAGCCATTGAGATTGCTTGTTATGATACCTGTAATTCATTCAATATTGGCAACTTGTTCAGAAAATTATCTTCAAAACCTATGCTTGCTTGGAAGTCAGTAAAGCTTACTACAGCTGACGGAATGTCAAATCCTTGGTTAGAATCTGGAGGATATTCATCTATATGCAGAAAGCCCTGTTGAAACAGCAAAGGAAGTAAGAAGGTGAAAAAGCAAAATTGAAATACTGAAAACATATCAAAAGTGATGTGCCATAGATGACCTAATAAAGAAAATATCCAATGTCCTAGAGCTCAACTTCGAAATATGTAATATTGAATATGCTGAAATTAGACAGAATTTATCAGATGGCAACAAATTAGATTTTTTTTTATTTTTTTAATAATGCAAGGAAAACCAAGCAATCTAAAAAAGCCATTCTTTTAGTTGTCTTTATACTAATTATGCCTTTCTACACAGCCAACTTCCGTTCCAGTTATTATTTCATCTATTATAACCTAACAATTCCTAAATTTGGTTTCGAGGCCAGCAGTGGTCCATGCCTTACAAGTGGCTGGATTTGAATTGGCCCTTTTGAGAAGCAGGATTTGAATTGGCTACAACACACTCAAGTCTGTACTAAACAATAATATGGAAGAATTGAATTGGGATTAACAACACTTCAATTATTAGCAAAAAGTTGCTTCGGATATATTTGAACCAATAACCAAGAAAACAACAGCTCAAGATTTTATGATTGTCAACATCTCAAGTTAATCAATTATATTTCCTAATACTTCAACTTTAGTCCTCAAGTCACAGATGCCAACATAAATATTGCAAATTACATACATGACTATTCCTTTCTTCATCCCTCAAAAAATTTAGTCATTCAGTTACACTATCTAAAATTATGCGCACATAGATTAAAATTACAATATTAAAGTACAATATCTACTCTTTTTTCTCCATGTATTTATTTGTTGTTCATGAACAGCAATCAGACAGGTGATGTTAGCATGATTTGGTAACTAACAGTTCTGACTCAATCAAAATGTTTTACCTTATCAAACTCCAAAGTAAATGCAGCTGTTTTAACACCACAAGGTAATCGCAAGATCATTTCCATTACTCCAGGAGAGACCTTGTCTTCGGAAGGTGAAATATGCATCTTTTCTATGTTTTCCATTGCAGACTGAAGTTCTCCATCTATGAACACCTTCAGTGTATGATAGTAGACCTTGACATACCAAGGCACCACTTGGAATATATCAATCCTTAACTGAGACCCTTTCTCACAGCAACCAACTCTATATGTATTGTTGCTACTTGAAGATTTCAATGAGATTTCTATGGCACCCCTCTCATTCCCACTTCCCATTAAGAACCTACTAACATGTAAAGGTGCTTGCTGACATGACCAGACTACTGGGAGCTTCCACCTTAAACCCAAATCAAACGGTTTTGAGTCATTGTAATCCTCAACCAAGAATTCATATAGAACAGAGGAATCTTCTTTCTGCAAGTTCTCTATTTCTTTTACTACTCTGTTGGGGGAAGCTAACATTTCAAAGATAGTGTTATTCCAAAAGTCGTCATGAATAAGAATCCCACTCTCTGGTGTTTCACTTTTCTTCCTTACTTCCTTCAATTCAGATACCAGGTTCTGCTCAAATTGAACATACACATTACTAGACTTTGAAACTGAACATTTTCCATGGACTTTCCTTCCAAATAATGAACTCAGGGACCAACTTGGCTGTAATGTTTTACCAGAAACCGTTGCTCTAGCCCCCAAAGTGTTCGGTTGAAGAACAACTGTAAGAGTTTGTTCAAGCATTATACCAGAATTCAATATAGCTGTACCAAAATCATCTGAAGTCAAATGCAGCCGCTGAGAATGATAATATCCTTTGTACATAGAAGGTCTGTCCATTAGCGCAGAAAGCCCAGCTTTATCTCGGCAAGGAAGCAACTTCAACCAGGGAGTGAGATTTTCTGTGCAAACAGCTTCACGGGGCAGTGATCCATAACGTAATTTGCCAGCAAATGAATGAAAGCTCCACTGAGGTGCAGAGTAACTAGTTGAATGATCCAGGAAGTTGATTGAAGCACAAAAGAGCCCTGAAAGAGCATGGGTCAAATTTTTCCATGAAGCATCAACCTGATCTAGGGGAACATCAAAATCAGCCCACAACTCAACTCCAGGAGGCTTTGCATTGCTGCTTGATATGGGATCATATCCCCCCCAGCGTTCATAATTCCACTGACCTTGAGTGAAAGATAACTCCATCTCCCGGACTCTGAATTTATTAACCTGATTGTGCAGCCGAAAGACTCTCAGTTATAAAATCAGATTGCACTGAACTACAAAACCCAGCAATCCATCCAAAAAAAATCTTATCAATCTTTTAAGGAGCATTGAGTATTTCTAATAACATGAATGCATCAAAAAGAATATCAAATGAGAAATGCAATATTCCCCAAGAATAGTACACTCAGAACCCTTCAAAACGACAAAATGGATTATCCACGAACTACATGAAAAGATCATTTACAGTTTCAGTAAATATTTACACCACCAAGTCCAAACTATATTATCTCAGATCAAGACATCAACCAAACTGCTCCAACCTTAACCAAAACCATGTCATTACAACAACTGACCCAGCAGATTCATCTGCTTCATGCTCCGCACATAAACAAGGACACAATATAAAACAAAGAAGCATTATATGGCTTCAATATTCGTGAATGATAAAAATGGTAAAAGGAACTACCAAGGGTGACTATAAAGTTACTAGGAAAGACTAAATCCCCAGTGTATTGCAGCCAGTGTGGTCATTGTAAGAATACGGTACACTTGCAATAGGGAAGTTGAAGTAGACCAGACTTGCCAGAATTCGCAGACACTTCCACGATATTTGACGTGGCTCACTCTAACAAGATAACACGCGACTGAATGTCTAGATTGCCAATTCTTGCGATCATGAAACTTCACAATTTTGAATATCTGGCATAAAACTTTCATTTTCATTTAATTTTCCCTTCTGTAGTGTATATTTTTAATCCAGTTTTTAAAAAAATTCTAAAAAATTCACGTACTTTTTCCATTTATAAATGCATATGCTATACCCATATGCATATTATATATATATATATCTCTTGCAAATATATTTGTGAGGAAATTCAGCATGTTTACTAATTGCATCCTTTCGCTTTATATAAACTCAGTCCAGTTAATAAAGAACGTAATTCTAACAAAATCATATTGAGTTGTGTAAAAAGATCAAAAGACTAAGAAGTCTAGATGGGAAGAAAGAAGGCTGAAAATGCCGTCAGCGAAGTAAAACTGAAACCACATGACAAGTTCTAAGATAATCTCTACACGAAGGAAAGTGAGACCAAACTTGTAGGTTAGCTAAATTCTGGGAAAAGAGATTTCATCCATCAAGTGCATTAGGGATGAGAACTCACAAGTTTTGGTAAAACTGGAAGTCATTAAAGAGGCAGAGTTGCTATTTCGGTAATTGTTATATCAAATCCATAATGCAAGAATGAAATAGAAAATGCTATTAACGCCAGATAGAGCAAAGTAGTCTAATTGTTTTGCAGAATCTCGATCATATAGGTGAAGGAAGCCCCAAAAAGAAGAAAGCTGGTAGGGCTTTAGGACCAAATGGTATCCAGTATCCTTGCTGGTTTGGAAATGTTTTATAAGTTGGAGTATCTCAGTTGACAAAACCATTTGAATTACAAAGATGTCAAGTGAGTAGAGAAGGAGCACATTAGTTCCCAATATATAAAACTAAAAGGATTCAAAATCAGTCACAGTAAAGTCTAAAATTACTTGTACAGCAGTATGGGTTTTTTTTTTTTTTTTGATAACCGTGAGTGTTTGGGTCTGCTTACGCGCACCTCGACTAATCCCACGAGGCCCTGAAGTTTACGATCGGGTACTCACCTCAGTGGCCCTGAGGGGACTCGAACTGGTGACCATTGGGGAGTAAACCCAAGGCCTGACCAATTGAGTAACCCCTCAAAGTTAGCAGTATGGGTATTTAAGGTCATGAAATTCCTAAACGGGGTCTTTTCAATACTAAGTCTCAATTATTCACATGGAAGGGGATATCTATGACATTGCTCAACAAATCAAGGATAGTTACATCAAGTGCTGGAGTGACCATAAGGTACTATTGATAGGTGAAGTCCTATATGCTTAAAAAGAAAATTTGTAGGACTGCGAAAATACTTGTTATGTTATATGAAGCTAAATATTCAGCTTGAGTGTAACTTGGGAGAGAACAATATGTATTTTCAGTAAAATTGGAAGAAATAATTTTAAATGACTTCACTGATGAATTGGTTAAGGAGTCGTCTATTGAAGAAAATCTGGGGAGAAACATTTGAGATGGTTTGGGCATTATCAGCGAAGGCTCCTAGATGAAGTCATGAACAAGTTAAGAAAACTAATGAAACTAGCATTAATGGTAACAAAAAATCACGTGCAATAAATTAAAATGGATTTGCCTGTTTATTCTATCAGGTGACCTTTGATTGATTGAAGTGCAAAATCAGAATCCATGAGGCCATCTCTAGATAACTACGAGATAGGGCCCATTGAGTTTAGTTAAAGTCAATTAAAAAGGAGTGCCTCACTTGGTTTGCACAAGACATGATTTACTCGAACTAGTTTGACCTTTTTGCTTATCTACTAGTCTACTACATTTCCCCCACCCCACCCCCAAACCTACAAATATCCAATGTGGTATAGCATGCTATGATGAAACAATTGATAGATTAATTTGATTAAAAGTCCACCAGAACCAGGTAATCGCCAGCCGCAGAATCATTAACTCACCTCACTTCACAGGCACATCTATGGTTGCAAGCTCCCCTAACTTAATTATGATTCATTGGTTGGTTATATCGTTCCACTATTGTACTAACTTCTGTTTATCGCTATTTGTATCTCAACATTAAAGACTCGTCTCTACTACTTCATTAGGTTTGTCCATTCTCGAAAATCTTATACAGATCTTCACAAATGGGAATCAGAAATTTCATTCAGACAGATATTCCTTGGTTCCAATGTTTTCCATGTGGAGATATAAAAGTTCTTTGAATGTGGGAATACATCAATAACTAATTTACTTACACAATAATAATCGAAGGAAACCCATTGAACGAGAGTTTAAATGATTAGATAATTGATTGAGGATTTAAATGATTAGATAATTGAACATCAAATGCTCAAATCATGCCTGACATGATTTCACTCGTTTGAATTTCTTATTGCCAGACATTAGCTACTTCTCCCCTTGTTAATATGAAAGAACTAAGGGGTTGCTCTCTTCGTGTTTCAATTTTGAGTTTTAAATTTATTTTGTGTTTTGAGTGTCTGTTTTGAAATTGCTGAAAATGCGTGTTTGTCATTCTGAAAAACTATTTCTCAAAACATAAAAATGGAAAATGCGTTAACTTTGAAATTTTGAGAAATTTTTTTTTATAATATTTTATTCAAAAAATCTGATTATTCAATAAATTTCAATAATTTAATGTTAATATAGTATTAAATAACATATAAATTTTGAAGTTGGTGAATCTTAAAATATTTTTTTCTAGATATAAAAAA
>CAIGRT010181364.1:0-14177 GCA_903798405.1 Fraxinus platypoda
ATCTATTAAAATAATTAAATAAAGGATAATTGAATAAAAACTTTAAAAAAGGAAAAGAAAAAGAAAAACGGTCGACATCCTCCTCTGTGTCGGTATCCTCTGGGTATCTATTTAGGTCAAATTGGGGAAGACACATATGTTCATTGGACGCACCATAAAGAGTAGGTGCTTGTAGTGGCTGTCTGCGATCATGGGTCACACCATCGGTGTCGGAAAAGCCATTTGAAAGTCGTAGATTGGCTGTGTTCAAAGATGTAGTTTGCTGGTTTTGTTTCTATGCGTTTAAGGATGATTGATGACCATGGACATGGGCGAATTGGTGTGTATAATTACCTGGAATGTTGGACATGACATGGGTGTTGCCGAAATTGGAGATTTCAACCGTTTTTGAGGACTTGAGCAGGCTGTTTTGGCTCAGTTTTCCAGCAAGTTCAAGTGGGTTCGAGGCAGGGTGTTGGGTGGAAGTTGTAGATGGTGATGAGGGCTTTTCTAATAGTTTGTATATTCGGCGGTTTGGGTGGTGGCGGTTGGAGTTGAAGGTGAAGATGGCCAGAGGAGGATGCTGGCCATTTTTCTTTTTCTTTTTAAAATTTTTTGTTCAATCATCCTTTTATTTAATTATTTTAATAGATATTTACAATTTTGCCCCCTTTTAATTGATTAAAAATATAGTCAAAATTAAATTTTTTGGGTCAACTGACGGAAAAATAGATGGAAACCATCCAAAATGGCCTTACATGTAATGGTTGAAAATGTTATGGGTGATAGCTGCAACAAATCAAAGGTTTGTGGAAAGTTTGCTACTGTTTCAAAGGATTGGAGCTTCTGCTGCAATTATCCCTTTTTAAAATACTAACGGGTTTTGGACTTCGGACACATTAGACTTGATGAGATTGTAAAAAATAGGAAAATTGACATTTTTCATCATTAATCCTTGTAATTTATTATTAATGTACGTTAATTTTTTATTTTTTATAAACACCCTCAACATTTCACTTAATTGCATACAAATATATCATCTTGTAAAATTCAACGGTACAAGAATCGAATTTTAATAATCACAACTTTCGTGCTAAAAAATAAAAATGTGAGTTTGCATGGCTGTCTAACGTCTAATCAATAAATCGAACTAACTTCAATAAAAGTAAAAAATATCGACTGTCACGTGCAATATAGAATTCTAGTAAAATTCAATTGTATAAAATCGGATTTTAGTAAACTTTTACTCTCATATTGAAATTTTTTATTTCATGTGCAATTTTAAAATTTTTGTTAAAGTTAAATGAGCACGTGTCTCTTCTTTAAACCCCACGTTCCAAGCCACCACATGGAGGAAAAATACGTTTTTAATTCCTCCACGATCACGACATTTCCAGTTTGAATAATTTAAAGGTAAATTGCAAACTTAGTCCTCAATCTCTGGCTAAAGTAATAGTTTCGTATATAACCTTTTTTTTTATCTGGTTTTAATCACCACCTTGAGAAATTAGAATGTTTGGGACTTTTTAACAGAATCCGTCCAAAACAAATTTTAAGAAAAGTCAGCTGACCTGCACATGACTTTTGATGAAGGGTAAAATTGTACATACACTAATTTTTTTAAAAAAATAAATTAAAAAAATCAGAAAAGTAAAAGAAAAATATTTATTCCACCACATCTTTTCAATTATTATTATAGCTTATTTGTGAGAGGTTTTTTCAACAAAAATAATATTTTTGAAGAATACAAGGTCAAAAGTAAGAAAATTATGGTCTCATAGAACGTGTGGTTGGAAATAATTTTAAACTATCCTAAACAAACTCTATAGCAGACCATTCAAATATGTACATCCATTGACGACAACGACGAGCCACCGCATAGTGAGAGCCCCTCACTATAGGGGATAATCACTACTTCTCTTCGTTCGTGAATTCGATTTCGCAGTTTTTGATTTGCTTTCAATGGCGTTTGCAGGCCTAGAAGTTCTAGTAAGTGTAAGATTAAGCAGTAATGTAGCCTTATCCAATATGGAGTTGGGTTGAAGACGAAGAGTTATTTTATTTCATGCTTGTTTTATTATTTGTCCTTTTATATTTGAATTAAATGATTGGACAATTTTGCCCTTCATTAAACGTAATGTACTGGCCAGCTATACGAGCTGTTTAACGGCTGTTTTGGACAATTTGTTAGCAAATTGGGAATATAAAACCAGACAAAGTTTGGGAGTACACTTGCAAATTACCCTATTTAATTATCACAGTATCCTGAACTGAAATCCGTGAATATCCCTCGTCTTCATTGATCTGAGAAGAAGGCGACGAAGGGAGGATCCAAACCCTACCAAACGACACCGTTCCTCCTCCTCCAGTCTTCCAATGGCAGAGAAAACTCATGAGAGCAAAAAAACAATCCCGCCGTACGTGAAGGCGCTATCGGGGTCACTGGGAGGTGTAATGGAGGCGTGCTGCTTACAGCCGATTGACGTCATCAAGACTCGTCTCCAGCTGGACCGGTCAGGTTCGTACAAGGGAATTATCCACTGCGGCACCACCATAACTCGAAATGAAGGTGTGCGGGCATTATGGAAGGGATTGACTCCATTCGCCTCGCATTTGACTTTGAAGTATACGCTCCGGATGGGTTCCAATTCCGTCCTGCAGTCGGCGTTCAAGGACGCGCAAACGGGTAATCTCAGTCACCATGGGAGGCTGCTTTCCGGATTCGGGGCGGGCGTGCTAGAAGCTATTGTTATTGTCACGCCATTTGAGGTTAGTTAATTTTCTTTATTTAATTAGTTAAAGGGGTTTTAATCTTAATTAAATGGCAAATCACGCTTGTTTTGATCGACTCTTTATTTTTACTAGTTGGCTAAACAATAATTAAATGTTTAGTGATGGTCTACTCTTTCTTCTTCACCCCCCCCCCCCCCCCCCCCCCCCCCCCCCCCCCCCCCCCCCCCCCCCCNCCCCCCCCCCCCCCCCCCCCGCGGTTAATTTTAGCTCTTGATTTAGCTTTTATTCTGCAAACACTATCGGGTCCTTGAGGAATTCAAGTGGAAAGGGTGGAATCACAAATTGACCACATATTGCTCTGAATAATGTGTGTGATTGATTATTATGCTCGATTGATTATCAATTGCAAATCATTAAGTTTAATAGAATTCCATGGATTGGATGTTTGATAATCAATTCTAATATTGCATTAGCTTATAACTGAAAGTTTCACTGCGAGTTAATTTAAATGCAATTGTGCATGCTGGAACTTGAGTTCTATGTAGTATGGTTTAAATGAGTAATATGTGTAACTGATAAATGTATATCATTTTATAATTTCGATAACAAAATTAGAGTAAAATTGACTCCAAGTTCTTCTGAATGTTTGGTCTTAGATTAAGTGAACCATGGGTCGTGATGGATGCGGTTGGGTGGCAATTTCGCCAACAATTAATACATATCAATCAATTTCTAACATTTTTATCCCCGTCGTGATTGTTATCTCCAGCCTCCAGCTGTTCATTTATGCCCTATTGTAACAGCTAGTTGCTGCACATACTATTTTGAGTATTGTAGGGTAGCATTTTAGTTTCCCTTTCCTAGCTTCCAAAGATTCGGTTACTTGCCTGCCATCTTAGTCTGATTCATTTCTGTGCTTGACAGCTTTGGTGCTAGTGCCAAATAATGCTACCTGTTGTCCGCATGCATATGAATCCTGCATTACTTGAACAATGCCATTTACCTGAAATTTTTGAAGTTGGATTTTTCCAGTCTTTTTGTTTTGGCTATCTTGACACTATTTGATAGCTCAGGCTTTCTTTTCTGTGGAATGTATGTCTAAGCCAGTTAGGATGACAAAATATAATCGATGCAGGTGGTGAAAATCAGACTACAGCAGCAGAAAGGATTGAGTCCTGAACTTTTGAAGTACAAAGGACCTCTACATTGTGCTCGTATGATCATCCGCGAAGAAGGTATACTTGGTCTGTGGGCAGGAGCTGCTCCAACTGTTATGCGCAATGGGACAAATCAGGCTGCCATGTTTTCAGCCAAGAATGCATTTGATGGGATTTTGTGGAACAAACATGAGGGTGATGGGAAAGTGCTCCAGCCATGGCAGTCCATGATATCAGGATTTCTTGCAGGGACGGCTGGTCCAGTATGCACCGGGCCCTTCGATGTTGTAAAGACGAGGCTAATGGCTCAGAGCCGTACTGGAGGTGTGTTGAAGTACAAAGGCATGGTTCATGCTATCAAAACTATATATGCTGAGGAAGGTTTGCGTGCATTGTGGAAGGGACTGCTGCCGCGGCTTATGAGGATCCCACCTGGTCAGGCCATTATGTGGGCTGTAGCTGACCAGATAACTGGCTTATATGAGAGAAGATATATGAAGAATGCATCATTATAAGACCAATTTTGCACTCTTTCTCTTCACAACGTTCCTGTGATGTTTGAGGCTCTGAAATTATGAGGTTTTGAGTTCTTTCACACTTCTTAAATCAGAAAAGGCAAAGATTCAGATTTTCTTTTACCTCATTTTCTATTCACATTACGGTTAACCAATAGGTATCTTTTGCTTGGATTTTCTTACTTATATGAAATTAGGACGTAGATGAGGAACTCTATTGATGATAAAGTGCTTGGAGCTGTTCTTGAAACAAAAGTTTGTTAATTCTGATTTTTGTTCATTATTGAAGTAAGTGGTAGTAATAGAGAAACCACTTTTTGGATTCCTATAAGAAGGGCCCTTATTTCTCCATATTTTTCCTGATCAATCTATCGTTCTTTTGAACTTGAGAAATCTGTATGCAAGAAACCTTTGGGATTATTAATTGCTATGACATTGTAATTCATTTAGTGCCAATGGGGCGTGTTTGTTTATTAATGCATGCATTCGTTCTGGTAATTGTCCTGACTCCTAAAAATGTTTCTGTTATTTCTAATGCTAATTTAGTTCTGTGAATTCAAATCATTCTTGGGACATGTTCATATCTTACGTGGAATGAATTACTAGTAGGATTCAGAGGTACTCGTGTGGAGGACTGCCTTTTGGTGTATATTATGCTTTGCAGTTGGGAGAATCTTCCATATTTTAGGACTGAATTTTAGACAAAAGGAAAGAGCCAAAATTTTAGATAAGAAGGGAGTCTGGGAGATACTGACCATTAAGCAATTCATTTGTTCATGGCAGCTTTATGCTAGCTTTCATGCATGTTATCTGTTCATGAAAATTAGTTAATTCCTTTTCTTTTACCTTGTGTTTCTTTTCTGTAGCTTCCAAAGTGGAAACAAGGGGCCGAAACTTTGAATAGTGGTTCAGAGACTCTTATGGCTTAAAATTCACTTCTGTGCAATATCAAATTACTTATCTATCATTGAAAACTGGGGGTTTTCACATTTTCTTGATTTCAAACTTATAAAAGAACCATTACAGTATTATGATTGGATTATTGAGTTGTACAAGAACTAATTTCTTCCTTAATGCTCCCGGCTAAATGTCCTTTGGGCCATTTGCCTCTTTAGAGTGGATTCGTTCATCGGAATGGCTGGGTGTAAGGACACACAGATGGCAAATCGGGATGAAATGAATATAGACATCATATGGTATTTGCATAAAATTGTAGTTCTTTGTTTAAAATTAGTGATCATGCTCTCATAAACGTGTTATTTTGTGAAATATCAGTGCAAAGATTGTGACACGTTGTTTACATTATTAATGCATGTAGGAAAAATATATTTCGTGATGATGGTGCGAGTGAAAACTCATTGATTACGTGATTTGTTGTAAAACTGTTGTAAAACTATTGTAAAATAGTATTTATCCTCTCTTATTCGTGTATTTTGTTCTCTATGGTGACGAATTCACAAGAGAAAACACTAACCTATTTTTCATCACCATGTAAAGAGAATAACTTTAGGCTATGTATGAATCATGATTATAATCACCAAACCTACTTTTCATCCACACATTTCAAGGAATTTATAAATATTACACAATTTTTCACCACTCATTTATAATTTAAGTTGTTCATTATCACCTTCCAAACATACTTTTAATTAGAACCGTGCTACTTGTTCCGGGATTAAATCCCCGGTCAAACCAGCAAAAGCCTTTAATTAAGTCCTTGTTTGACAGATTTTATTTTATTTTATTATTATTATTATTTTTTGGAACGAATGAGTTTTTGAATGGTAAATTTTGAGAGAATGTGTGTTAAAAAATAAGAAAACATTTTGGATTTACGTAAAAAATATTTCATTGTGAAAATGTGTGGTTGAAAATGAGTATATAAAAAAAAAAGAATGAGAAAGAATAGTTATGAAACAAGGGCTAAATATAATTAAATTTGAAAAAGCCTATTATCAATATTTTGTGATTAGTAGCCTACTTGGGATCTCCTTCATGGAGAAGGAACAATATGTGGTTAAAATAGTGGAAAAATACTCCTAATTCCCCAAAATAACAGTTCACTAGAGGCTAAAATTTACTCGCATAAAATAGTGGAAAAATCTTCCGAAGATACTCCAATATTTATATCAATAATGTATTGCAAATTCTAGAGATATCCAATATGGAGGAATCTTACACCTTGCACGATTGTATTTCACCATTACNGAAGATACTCCAATATTTATATCAATAATGTATTGCAAATTCTAGAGATATCCAATATGGAGGAATCTTACACCTTGCACGATTGTATTTCACCATTACTTAAATACAACCACGAAAATTGTTGGATAAAATATCTAATTATGTAACCTTAAAAAATAATGTTGGATTTGGGAAATTTATGTTACGTACAGATATTATTATGAACAATCTAAATGTCGCGTGTCCACTTGTCTTAAAATGAATATTTATGTGTTGATCACCGAGATTTATTTGGACAAGAGAATGCATCGATCCCCGATGCTTGCTTGAATAAGTATCCGTAGGACTTTATAACACTTGTATATAGTCATGATTACATGCCTCGAATAGCCTCGAGAAATGCACAAGACTCACTTCAATGTAAATTATGACAAATCAACTTTGATGTTAGTGCATCATGATTTTGTGTTAAAACGGAATATTCCAATACGTTTGCCACGAAAACACAGAAATCAAAACTTAATCATGAATTTCAACAATATAATGAAAAATGAAAATGATTAAAATACCCTTATCGGACTCTTATAAATAGGTCATTGCACAATTAAAAGGAAAAGATCAATCGATCTCAATCTAAAAAGAATGTCTCTTTCTCGAATACAGATTTGAGTGAAATACAAGAAAAAAAAAAGAGAGAGAAATTCTTGATAATTTGAGAGAAAAAAACATACAGTTTGATGCAAGAAATATATTTAGCGCCGGTTTGAGCCTCATTTTTTGTTCAAAATATATTTTAAATTAGTATTTTGATAAAAATGTATAGTTAAAATAAGAGAGATAAAGTTTGAATTTGTGTGTAATATTATTTTATAAAAAAATGCGATTAAAAATAAGAGACAGAAAAATGTATTTGGAAAAATATCATGACCAAGTTTTTAAAGTCAACACTATACGAAAATTTCCCTTTTTCCTTGTTATCGTTTTCGTTGAAACCCTACCGAGTCGCTAGAAACACGAAACCAGACGTTATATATAAGGACTTGTAGTCTTACACATACAGTGCCGACTTCAAACCCAGAAACTTTACACACACTTACCGTTCACTGGACTATTCTCTGTGTGTTGCTATAAACCCTAGTTTGACAAACTTCTTATTCTGATACCGCTGCACTTCCTGCTGGTACGTGTCTTTGTGTTGATTCTGTGCTTCTTCTTCCTTTTTTTTTATAAATTTTTGATTACTTCAATTTTTAATAGTAATTATTCTTTAGCTGTATTTTTAATTTTGTTGTTGTAGTAATAAACGATGTCGGATGATGAAAGAGAAGAGAGGGAGCTGGATCTCACCTTGCCTGAAGTTGTTACCAAATACAAATCCGCTGCAGAAATTGTTAACAGTTACTACCTTTAATCCTCTTTTTCAATTCTATGTGGATATAGATAACTGCGTTTATCTATGTATCAATAGTTTTTGAATGTGTTAATTTA
Organism: Fraxinus platypoda; assembly: GCA_903798405.1. NCBI lineage: Eukaryota > Viridiplantae > Streptophyta > Magnoliopsida > Lamiales > Oleaceae > Fraxinus > Fraxinus platypoda. Next base: position 8,060 of record CAIGRT010181364.1, read on the forward strand.
TATGTAATTGTGTTTGTGGTTGTTGTTTTGTAAATCTTTAATTGAGACAATGAAAAGAATTAAGCTTTCAGGTTTTTGTTTGTTCTTGACTGACTGATGAATTTATCAAATAACGTTCAATGTTTGCAGAGGCGTTGCAGTTAGTGTTGTCGGAATGCAAGCCCAAGGCTAAGATTGTTGACCTTTGCGAGAAAGGGGATGCTTTCATCAGAGAGTAATCTTTTTTCTTCTGTGTGTTTTATAGGATCAGTTTTACATTAGGGAAAAAAAGGAATCTTTAATATTATTTAAGTCGGTATATTATATTTGTAAATGTATGTTTGTGACATAATTTATCATTATGGAGCTTACTGGAATTAATTGCTTGAATGATGGGTTTTATGTTTAGTCAAACTGGGAATATGTACAAAAACGTGAAGAAGAAAATCGAAAAGGGCGTTGCCTTCCCAACTTGCATTTCTGTAAACAACACAGTATGCCATTTTTCACCATTGGCCAGTGATGAGACTGTGTTGGAAGAAGGCGACATGTTGAAAATGTAATATTTCTTCTACACGTACATATACAAACGCATACTTTTATTCTTGAACTTGTCGATATCACGATTGCGAAGATGGGTTTTTGTTTGAATGCAGTGATATGGGTTGTCACATAGACGGGTTTATGGCTGTAGTTGCTCACACCCATGTTCTTCAAGAAGGCCCTGTGTCTGGCAGGGCTGCTGATGTTATTGCTGCAGCAAATACTGCTGCTGAGGTTGCTTTGAGGCTTGTGCGACCCGGGAAAAAAGTATGTTCTATTTCTAGTTTTGCTTTTTTTGTTGAGTGCAATCTTGTTGGACTCTTGACTGATTACTGTTGAATGAAAAAGTCGTGTTCTTGAATTTGTCGACTTGGTTTGTTTTTTAATTCGCTGATAATTGTTTTCCATTTTTATGTTTTTGTTTTCACATATCCAATGGAATTCGCAGATGATGAGCTACATCTCATTTAAGGCAGCAGTGCAACAATTATTTTGATTTTTGTTCAACCCTTTTCAAGTTTCTATCTATCTGTGTCGGCAGTTTTTAATATCGATATAAAGAATTTTTTCTCCATCAATTTCTTTGTTATCTGGATAGAGAGGCACTTGCACATTATTTCTTATTATATCCTTCCAGGTCCCCTAAATGATGAATATTTTATATTAGCTATGGATTACATCTAGATGAAGCTAAAGTCATAGTTACTCTGATAGGGGATGTCAAATTTTTTTCAATTAGTGTCAATCTAATACTTCACCAATTACTTGGGATTTAATTGTTAATATTGGAAGGATGTGTAATTTAATGTCTGTAAGCACCTTTAGAAAGAAGTATGGATTAAGCTATTTGTATAATATTGGATGTTAACATCGTTGACAATTGTCAAAAAAATTGTTTTTTGAAAAAACAAATTGTTGTTCAAATTGTCCAATGACAATATGCCACGTGGCATGTTGTCAACAAAGTTGTCATTCAACATTGTAAACCAAGCATGATTCAAGAAGTATATAGATATTTAATTAAGAATTAGTCAGTGTCAGTGAAGAAGGCAACTTTGCCGAGGCGATCAATTCCTCTTGGTCCCACTCTTTTCCCTGTTGCCTACAATGTAATTGGCCTGCTTGAAAATTCCGACTGGTGAATTACTTCTGGTGTTGTAATACCAGCCAATTCTAGTGAGCCAAAATCATGTAATTAATAAGAAATCGTTCAGAATTTTAAGTTGATTTTAACTTTTATTCGAATATCTGATAAAAGTATTTTCAGTTTCTTTTCTTGACTTGATGTTTTCCTTTTTGTACTAAATACATCTCATCTTTTTCACTCGTTCAATTTCAAGGATGATTGCTTTTTCACTCTAAATGTGATTCTCTACTTGATGATGATAATCATTGGCTATGGATCTTGCATCCGGTGAAGCTCACTATAGTCATAGTTACACTGATAGAGCAATCATGTTTTGTGGTTTCTTTAACTTTATTAGATTGAGTTTTCCTTCTTTTCTGTTAATAATTCCTTATTGGACTGGTATAGTAATAAGGCACATTTGATCTTGAAACCGTTTTACTCAATTGTTGCAATTAATAACATGCCAGCAATGATTGATAATAAACTTATGCAGATAGCATAGTTGTATAGCACAGGATAGAGCTGTTGTTTATTGGCCATTCATTCACGTCTTCTTTTTGTGGCTGGAAAAAGTTCCACCCTCCCCCACCCTTCTAATTAAAAATAGAACGGGAAAAGCTGAACCATTTAGACACTACACTCTTCAGTCTTTACTCCTCCCTCCTCACCCTCCCTCAACATGGAAGAAAAGAGAATGTGTTTTGAGGTGTAAAGATCGCACAAAATGAGAAAGGGAGCCCCTTTAAAGGACATCAATCTGTCAATCTGATTTTTTCCTTGTTCTGGTCTGTGAATCTGTAACTAGCCTTTTGGGATTTGACCCCAATCTTTTTATTTTTAGAATCTTTTGTTCATTTAAGTTCACAATCTAAATTGATCGTCAATTTTTTCAGGCAGATAGTGTGTGAAATGGAAAATAAATGACATTCCTCTTCGTTCCTATTGGGCTGGAAGAACGCATGTTTGCAAGTTGATCTATTTCCATGGTGTTTCCTATTTGGCTTGTTGTCAATATTGATCTAGTCTGTATATCTGGTTTTTGGACTTGTATACATGGTGGAGTTCTTGATAATTTATTTAGCCAGGGTAATTTCTAGCGTCTGTCTGCTGCAATTAGGCATGAGCTTAAATATCAATTAGCTCAGAGATGCACAGCTTGATTCTTAGATGAAATTATTTGGCAACAATTAAATTGTACTTGCTAAATCAGTGTGATATTTTGACAGTCATTTAAACTTTTTCTCGTGAATATGAAATTAATTGTGATCTGTACTGGTACTCTTTGATTTTCTTACCATCCAGTTCACATCTTTAATGAGTTGTGTTTCTATTGCTGGCAGAACAAAGATGTGACTGAAGCAATTCAGAAAGTTGCCACGGCTTATGACTGCAAGATTGTTGAAGGGGTCCTAAGTCATCAAATGAAGCAATTTGTGATAGATGGGAACAAGGTTGTGCTTAGCGTCCCAGGTCCTGAGACGAGAGTAGATGAAGCCGAATTTGAGGAAAATGAGGTTTATGCTATTGATATTGTTACAAGTACCGGCGAAGGAAAGGTAATCTCTATGTTGTATGCTTTTATAGCAGCATGAAGTAAATTTGGTTTCTGTGCACCCAAACATTTCTAACTCAGAATTTGTGTCACACTTGCAGCCTAAGCTGTTGGATGAGAAACAGACGACTATTTACAAAAGAGCTGTTGACAAAAATTATCTCCTGAAGATGAAGACCTCGCGATTCATATTCAGTGAGATAAATCAGAAATTTCCTATCATGCCATTTACTGCTAGGTTTGCTTTGCTCTTCAATATTCTTTGTGGCTTTTTAAGTGTGTTTCTAGTTTCTACTATTGCCCATTTCTTTCGCTGAGGTAATGAGCAGGATGAATGTATAACAGGGCTTTGGAAGAGAAGCGTGCTCGACTGGGTCTAGTAGAATGTGTTAATCATGATCTTTTGGAGCCATATCCCGTTCTTCACGAGAAGCCTGGTATGAGCTATATGACAGGAACCATTATTGTTAAAAAATTTAAATTGCTTGTCAACTTACTAGAATATTTACGAGTTATATGATTTATTTGCTACGAGTCAAAGTTTGACTGCTGGGTTGCAGGTGACCTAATTGCGCACATCAAATTTACTGTGTTGCTGATGCCAAACGGGTCAGATCGCATCACGTCTCATCCTCTACAGGAGCTGCAGCCCACCAAAACAATAGATGATCCAGAGATAAAAGCCTGGTTAGCTTTGGGTACAAAGACCAAGAAGAAAGGTGGTGGAAAGAAGAAAAAAGGTTAGTTGGAATACAATTTTTCCCCTTGTGTCATTGCATTCGACAAGATAAATATACCTTTCTTTCAGACACTACAACCTGTGAATATGTGTGAAAAATGTAATTCTGCAGGTAAGAAGGGCGAAAAAGCTGCGGAGTCGGCAGATGCTGAATCCATGGACGTGGAACCAAATGGCACAACCTCCAAAGAATGAGAAATTCCTGACCTGTATTTTCTCCATCCAATTTTGGTCACTATTGTATCTGGTCGCCTTTTGAGTTCTGGAGTTAGTCATGAAATGTTGATCTTATATGTCTACTGTGTGTGTACTGAAAGTCCAGTGTAGCCAACCCTTTTGTGTATCCTTATCGTTTTAGATAGATAAAGATTTTTTTTATAATTGAAACAGGAAATTGACCTGAAGAATTAACATAAAATCACGAGTTTCCATAGAAGTGTTGATCCTGTTGGATTAATTGGGTGAATTATTTTCTTGATTTTCACGTATGTTCGAATATTGTTGGATGGCGATCAGCAATGAAAGCTCTATACTTTTACTGTAAAAAAAATGGGTTGCTCTATTAGATGAGGATTTTGTTGTGAATTATGCAAACCAGTCACATAGGATGGAAAAGTAAAGCACAAATCAAGAACCTCTGTGTTCATTGATAAGGATTAATTCAACTTTGATTGAAGAGATCCGTAAACCATGGCAAGATAGTCTGAAGCTCTTGGGTAAGTTGGATCGATTGAATTCAAAATCTTCAGACAGCGCAGAATGATTTAGGGTATTGTAGGGGATTTTGAAGTAATTGATTTTTGAATATGGACTTATCCACTACAGATTAATTACGAAGATTACCATGAGGATCTTGGGCGGTACTTGGGTTATCTTGAATCGTTACTGCGAGTAAATGGGAACAAAACTTGGTGCCATCCCAATCAAAGACAATTTCAACAGTGTTTTGGTTTTGGTTGCTGGGATTGCTATTAGAGTATTACAATGAAGCAAATCTGTTCAAGATTGTCAAGAAGTTGGAAAGACCAATCAAGGAAGACATTTTGAGCGACGAATCGATTGCCAGAAAGGGAAAATTTGCTCAATATTTAGATATTGCACCAGAAAATGTTTGTGCATGCCACCTCGAACATGGGAGAAAAGCAAGATGCAGATTTGATCCGATTAGTCTTCTCCTTTAGTAAATCTAGCTGCAGTAGTACAAGTCATAATTCATTTTCATTTTGTACTTTCTTATCTTTCTTTGTACTGTTACAGAACCAGCTGTGTTCACTTGGAGCACGTCACGAATGTTTAACATGGTGCATAAAAATCACTTGGCAGAAAATGGATTCTCAATCTCAAATCAGCATTCCTTTCCCAGTATATATTTAATGTTTCAACAGAAACCGAACATTGTTCACAACTCTCATCGTCAACATCGAGCAAGGCCTGTATGGACGAAACTATCACCCTTCTGCTTAAAAAACTATGCCATGAAGGGGTTGCACTATTTACAGTGTCGGTTGTGCTGGAAAATAATAAAAGAGAGAAAAAAAATGAAAATGAAAATATATTACCCAACAAATGAAAACAAGACCGGCCAAAACAATGGAGTTTCAAGAGAATCAAAGAATGTGTGAAGCACTAGCCGCAAGTCAAAGAATCTTCGGTGTAACCTACAAAAAGAAGAAAATGTCAGTCAAATTGTTTGTGGACGAACATTTGTAAGCAAAACCATGTCCATCGAGTGTATACGCACAGTTCATGCACTGGCAATAATCTTAGCAGCAGTTCAGGAACTAACCAACTATAGTCCAACCTGAGTAGAATTATAAAGTGAACTTGTGACTCCTATACCTTAGATTTCCACAGCTGCATGCTTAAAGTATCTCCACCCACATCCTCATTTAAAATTTTACAGATAATCACATGTAACCTGATTTTACTGTTGAAAGATTTTTTAATGCTTTAGGGTCTGTCTAATTGGTTTAAATTCCATGGAAAATGTCACATCGAGAAATTCAATTTCTACTTTGGTTGTTTGATACGAAAGTGGAAATGGAGTTCGAATAACAAAGGTACAACCACTTTAAGCTTGTTTTTTACCAATTTCATGAAAAATGCATTCCTATGGGGTACTTGGGTTTTTATATTCCAACTTACATGGAATTGGAAAGTCTTTCCACCTTTGCCA
>CAIGRT010181375.1:0-21911 GCA_903798405.1 Fraxinus platypoda
CCGAACTTTAGATCTCTTACAATTTAGCCATTTCCTTTCCAACTTTTGTTTATTTTCTTCAATCTCATCAACCTACATCACAACATCAAAACACACATAAAAACACTCTAAAACCCTCTCAAGGATGACAAAATAACGAATTAAGTGACATAAATATCATGAGTGTAGAACACTCATCAGTAACTTTATATTTATCACATTAAATAATTAAATTAAAAAATAAGCAAAAAGAAATTAAAAAAAGAAAAAAAGAAAAAACACAATCTTCTTCTTCTCTTCAACCCCATGCCCACCCCCACCCATTCCCCCACCTCAAACCCAAAATCAGCATCCAAAGGCCACCATTCTCTGGCGCTTAGACGATACACTGGCCAAAAAACTGTTGGAAACCTCTGCAACCCGTGAACTTTGAGGACTCCAAAATCAGTCCACACATTTGATAAAGAGGACTCCACAGTGACCTGGGCCAACTTCTACTGACCGGCAATTAATGAATTATTTAGGGAAAGAAGCTAAAACACATGATTGGTAGATTTGACGGACGCTGATGTAAGATCGTCCATATGCCACTTACTAATTGACTATAAATACAATGTGTAAGAAATCTTCAATTATAATGTTCCCTTCAGCCTCGATAGACTACATAATCCGAGCTGACCTCATATACCGAACTCACATTAGCTCAGGCTTATTGCATACACCAAACAACACTTATCGACCTCGGATGTCGGATGCCAACAAATGATAATATTGAATATTGTCGTTTGTTACATTTCTGCCGATAGAAGACCAAAATTTAGAAGTTCACCTTGATTTAAAATGATATAAACGTTTGCATTGAAGTACTTAGATAATTCAATGGGTATTTTATTATTTTTATCATTGATATGTATAGTACTACAATGCGTAAAACCCTAACTAGGCCCCTATTCGGTGGCTACTAGTGACGGAAATCAGGTTGCAGACTTTTTAGTTTCAGAGGGTTGGGAACAGTGCCGCTATCAGGAGTATGGACTACTTGACTTTTCACGTCAGATTCGAGCACTTGTGTAGATTGAGAAATATGGACTGCCCAACTTCAGAAGTTTAGGGGTTGTTCTCTTTGCGTTTCAGTTTTTAGTTTTAAATTTCTTTTGAGTTTTGTGTTTTGAGTGTCTATTTTGAGATTGTTGAAAACGCGTTCTTTTTGTCATTTTGAAAAATTACTTTCAAAAATAAAAAAAAATGAAGTTTTGGCTTGATTTTAACTGAAAACAGTCAAAACGACTTTTTTGACGTTTTTTAAATTTTTTATAAATTTTAAATTCGTTTTTGAAAATTTGTTTATAAAAATAGATAAACAAACGTGTTTTTAATGTTTCGAGAAACTCAAAATGAAACCTGCCCAATTTTTTTAAAATGAGAGAAAAATGAAGTTTTGGCTTGGTTTTAACTGAAAACAGTCAAAACGATTTTTTTGACTTTTTTTTCAAATCTTTTATAAATTTTAAATTCGTTTTTAAAATTTCGTTTCTAAAAAATACGTAAACAAACGTGTTTTTAATGTTCTGGAAACTTAAAATGAAACCTGCCCAGTTGTTTTAAAATGAGAGAATAAACTCGTGAAAAACATTATTTCTACCGTAGGTCCGCCTGAACGCCAAATAAGTGGTTTCCAGTTAAATTCCTCTTGAAACCTTTTCCCTTTCAATTATCCCTTTTATCTGTTTCTACACATTCGACGATTCAATCCTTGTCCACAACCACCACCAGGTTTATGCAACTATAGTGGAAGACAGAAGAAAGCCCTATTCAACCAATCAAGATTGGAGATAAGTTGTTAGTATAGGGGAAAAAGAAATTGATTTGTAGAAAGCGGAAGCGGAGTCAATGATAAAGCATGTCGATACCAAAGGAGCCGGAACTGGTGATGAAACAGAGAGATGGATCCGTGCTGGGGAAGAGGACAATTCTCAAGAGCGACCATTTTCCTGGCTGCCAGAACAAACGCTTGTTTCCCCAGATTGATGGTGCCCCCAATTACCGCAAGGTTTTTCTGCATCACCATCTTTACCTTTCAATCATTAAATGTTGTTATAGTAATATATCTCCGTTACTTGTTTTATTTTTATGTCATTACGAAATTGGGGTTCCCCTTTCTTCCTTGGATTAGTGGCTAGCAGTTTCTTACTAATTCGCATCTCTTACTTGCCATGACTGTTACACATTGGTTTTCTAGGTACAGGTATAGAACTTGACCGCACCAAAGATTAACTAAAACTTGAATGCATTTACCAGTATGGGTGTTTCCTATCGTGTCATTGAATTTGGAAGAGCCAGACCACAAAAGCTAGCTAATATGATTAGAGAACCCAAGCCTATATAAACCACACAAAGGAAGCCGCCCATACTTCCAATGTGGGATTCAGATTCCCATAAATCCCACTGAAAATCATGACATACCACCACGCTTTCGACTCGATGTCCACTTCGAGCAGGTGCCCATACACCCTAAGTGGTAACCGATGATGTTTTCTCTGATACCAATGTTATAGAATTTGGAAGAGCCCGACCACAAAAGCTAGCTAATATGGTTGGAGAACCGAAGCCTATATAAACCACACAAAGGAAGCCCATACTTCCGACGTGGGATTCAGATTTCCATAAATCCCACTGGAAATCATGACATATCGCATTTTCCTCACCTTAACACTACGCGGGCAAATTCAGATCCTTTGAGCATACTGTGGTTAATTCAAGAAAAGATATTTGAAATAAGCTCTCTGGCTAAAGGATAACCCACTAATTTTGTTGGCTCAAATGGTTATGAGTATTTCTTAAATCAATTTTATGAAAGCAAGTACACAGTATCATTGCCTGATGATTCTTACTTGTAAAAGCAAATTTGTCGGTCATATTGACATTCTTTACTGTTCCAATGCTTGATTTTTAGTTCTGACCTAGTTGTTGTTCATCTGTTGTTATATGAAGAAGAATTTACTTGAGTCTAGAAATTATCGGAATTAAAAATGCCTGATAATAAGGTGATGATGTGTGGAGATTTCAAACATATTACTGATTTAACTTAATTTTCTGTCTTTCTTTCCTTCTTTCCTTGCAATAGGCTAACTTGTTACCTGTACATGGTGTTGCTATCCCAACTATTGATGGCATTCGGAATGTCCTCAACCACATTGGGGCTCAAATGAATGGGGAGCAAATTCACGTACTTTGGATCAATCTCCGTGAGGAACCGGTAATAATCACATTCAGCTATGCCTTTCCATGAATACGACTCTCTTGGAGTGAGTTGCAATTTTTGAGTTTGGAAGGAGATAATGGTAGTGAAAAAAGGTTTTAGAGAACAAATTCGGCAACATGCAATGCATAGAATGCTTATTTTGAAATATCTTCAAGATGTTATAGCATGCTATTGGACCTATATCCACTGCTATTTTGTAGTTTTTCTGTAAAATGATTTCTTCTCTTGTCTCGCTCTCACAAGTTCATTCATAAATAAACCTACTGCTTATTCCTTTTAAATTGGCTTATTGCTTTCTTTTTGGCACTCTGATGACTCTTAGACTAAAGGTGCAGTGTCTGTTGGAAAATATACAGCTGGTGGGTAGGGGTATGGTACTGATATAAGTAAGTTATGCTATAGTATTGACAATAATGGCAACAAAAGTTGGTGCGGAAGCGGAATTGGAATTTTGAAACAAGAATAAAGTAAAAAGTTAGAAACTATGTAGGGAATAATTTTATTGTGTTGAATTGATTAATGAAAAATTGTACAAATCCTTTGTATGTATAGTCAAGATTATTCCCTAATCTTACTAGTATAAGGAAACTAATATAAGGAAATTAAATTCTAAATGGAAATAAACTAAAATCCTAATTTAAAAGAATTTAGAAATCCCATTCCAATTAATAAAGAAAATAAATCATATTCTAAATAAGATATTAGAATAAAAAGATAAAACTTATTATGACTAGACATTTTATTATAAATATCTTACTTTCATCGTGTAGATAAAACTTATTATAACTAGACATTTTATTATAAATATCTTACTTTTATCGTATTTACAATAGGATTGTCCTACATCAAAAGTAGTGGCCCCTGAATAGGTGACTTTTTAAAATTGGTTCAAGTCATGATACTTCTAACTTTTTACTAGTCATTTTCTTAACTGAGTGTAAAAAGAAGACTTTTGATCTATAATTTTCAATGGTTTCTAAAGAAACCACTTGCAAAATTCCAACCATTTGGGTCTAGAGCACATTTGCTCCTGACAATCCTACCTCACAAGGAAGAGAGTTCTAAGGTTTTACTCTCCTAAACTGCTTCTACTTTTGCTTTTGATGACCAAATCCATGTACTTAATATTTTTTTTCACTTCACATAAAATCCATCATGAGTTTTTTCTAGAAGTGACAACTACCTTACATAACATTTTACATGGTGACATGAAGTAAATGGAACTATTGAACATACCTGATTAAATAAGGGTTCACCTCTCGCTGTTCAAAGGAATTGATTTCTTCCATGCATCCAGTCTTTTAGCAACCCTTTCAATCACCGGGGATCATACCTTTTCGGCAATTTTTTACTACCTAGAGAAAGACCTGAATATTTCTAACAACTCGTTAGAAACTAATGCCACATCCAAATTGTCTCCCTTTCCCAAAATCCCCCTGGTTAATATAAATCTCCAATGCTGTTTTTCAAGCTATTTGCTAAAACCTTTACAATGATTTTGTACAAACAAGTCAACACATGAACAGGGAAAATCACTAATTTTTCTAGATATGATTTTTGGGCATCCCTTACCGATTAAGTTGTTTGCTCGACTGGTTTCTTGTAGGAAGATTAATTCTTATGAATTATGTCCTAGGAGATGTCCTCATGTATCTCTTTCTCCATCTTGGAATTTAATGTGTTGGAGGACAACTGAAAATGTTGATCACGTTTTCTTACATTATGATGTTGCTAGATTTTCTGGTGTGTCTTGTTAGGAGATGCTCAGTTTGCATGTGTTTCCGTGAAAGGTGCATTGAGGTATTTATTAAAATATCTAGTGGTTTTGGCTTAGGAAAGTTGGGTGATGTTATGTTGACAACTGTGGTTTTGCCTATTTTTTGTGTAGTTTGGACGAATAGGAACTTCAAAATTTTCGGAGGAAAAGAACAACTGCTTGCCGATTTCAGAGAGGGCAATATTTTGGCTTATTTCTGTGCTTCACATCAAAGTAGTTTAAGATTTTCTGCTTACCTTTAGTTATTCTTGATTGGAAGAATTTGATGCATTCTTGATTTAATTTTTAAACTTTGTTTCCCTTGTATTTTAAGGACTATTTGTTCTCTTTATGTATGTATCTTAATATTGTGATTACTAAAATTTTGTTTCTTAAATGAATAAAGTCAATGTGGAAAAACTAGGGATATAGTTGAGTTATTTGCCCCAATTTAGTTTCGACATTTGAAGCAGTAATGGACATACTTACAGAGCACTGAAACTTCTAATTGGATAAAGGGCTTACTTTCAAGCATGAGAGTGAGGTGCATTATTATAACTAGATTATGGCTTCTTACTTTGTTGATCACATAATTTATGTTTCTATTATTTTTGTATATATGTCACAGGTAATATATATTAACGGCCGACCTTTTGTTCTGCGTGATGTGGAGCAACCTTTCTCAAATCTGGAATATACGGTATGTAATGCTACACAAATCTCACCTTATGATTTTGATTCATTTGTATTAATCATTTTCAGTTTATTTGTTCTACTTTGTACTAAGCTTCACATGTTTGATGGAGATTGCTCTCACTATTTCTTCCTTAGGTTGAACCGTATGAATTAATTATTTACCTTTTGATTTTTGGTTATTGAGTATTTGCTCCTTGTTCTGCACTTTGTCTTCCTTTTGTTGCATGGTTGTTTAAAGTTTGAAAAGAGGAGGGTTTTGCATTTCTAGTCTATTAAGTGCCATAAAACTTTGTTAGGTTCATTACATAATGTGAAAGACACATTACTGACTTTGAGTGCCTCATAAAAATTGCAAGTAGTCACCAAAATATGCAACGGGTGCCATCCTTCCTTGGAACATCTCGAAAGATTGGCAACAAGCATGGGATTTATGGCTGAATTCAACAAAAAGTAAGCAGTTTATACAAGCTGCTTCGACAATTTTCTTTCTTTTCTCAGTGGGTGGTGCTGGCTGCATATAATTTTGGGATTAGGTTGTGTAGTGTACATGCTACTGGTTTACAAGCAATACACAATTGTTCAGGCTTATTTTTTCTGCCTTTCCCCCCTTTTTACTTCTAAAAGGAGAATAGAAGTTAGCTTTTGTAGAGGCGACCATGGTAGGACTTTTTTAATGTTTATTTGCTGGCTTGGTGCAAATTCTGTTTTCTTTAACATTGAGGAAATATGGAAAGGGATCAGTTAGGATCTTTGTTGCTTTACTCTTCTGGTTTGGTTTTGTTTGCCTAACCTAAGAATAAAATTGAAATTCCATTAAATTGGAGGTTCTGGTTTAGCTAGGACTTCCTTTCACCAACTCCCTATGATTGTCATATTGGAAAGGCTAGGAGATTCATTCTTCCGGAACAAGTTGTACCGTTGAAGCATACGACTCATTATCATGTATTCATGTTTATATGTTATTCCATTTATAGTTTTATTAAGAGTTTTATAATCAGTCTTCATCGATATTTATTTTTCATATAAAAGTAGGGTATTAACAGGGTCAGGGTTGAGCAAATGGAAAATCGATTGAAAGAGGATGTCCTCATGGAAGCTGCTAGGTATCTTAAACCCCTTTACTTGTTCTTTTATATTGAAGTATCATTATTACATGTTTTGTTGTCTGTGTTGTCGGTACCTGTACCTTCTTGACTTCAGTTTCAATTAACATGTGAATCAACAGATACGGAAATAAGATCCTTGTAACTGATGAACTTCCAGATGGTCAAATGGTTGATCAATGGGAACCAGTTACGCATAATTCCATTAAAACACCACTAGAGGTATGCATACTTGCAAATCAGATATGGAGGAACATCAGCTGTTTGCTTATACTTGTTTGGATGTTCTTCTCCAAGCTAGGTGTACGAGGAACTGACATGGAAGTACATCGTCGACTACGAGCGTGTTCCTGTAACAGATGAAAAATCACCTAAAGAGCAGGATTTCGATGTTCTGGTGAGTCTCCAAGTTTCATTCTTCATCGGTAATATGCGGTGTCAACCGTTTCCTTCAGTTAGCTTGTATATTTCAATGTGCTCAATTCTGTATTTATAAGAATCCCTGCTCTAGTTCTTTATTTCTTGATGTACCTATGATTAGATTTACCCTGAAAAATTTAAAGATATTTTTCTTTATGTATGCACTCAAACTGGACAGATATATATACTCATACATATGCTCGCACATGTGCGGGTGCACAAAAGGTGTTTACTTACAATTCAGCTACTTCAGTTCAAAAGAAGATTACTTGGAGCTTGACTTGGTATCTAAACCTTTTACAAATACATAATGCCGGATATAATTGGGATGCTGAAGTTTAAGTAAATTCATTTATTGTTAAATTTTACCAATCTCAATGATGATAGGGTTTTTGTGCCTCAGGATTGGCCTTGCATTGCATGCCTGTAGTCCGACATATACTGAGAATAATGATAATGAATTTTGATCAAACGTTCATTTACCTAAGATGTATGTATTCACTTGTAGAGTGCATTTTATGATTGTCTTTGCAAATGTAGCAGTGAAAATATGCCTATAACTCATTTGGAGATGTTTCACTGCTCTTTCATATCTTTTGCTTTCTAGGTTCATAAAATTTCTCAAGCTCATATAAGGACCGAGATAGTTTTTAATTGCCAAATGGGTCGTGGACGAACAACTACTGGGATGGTGATTGCTACTTTAATTTATATCACTCGAATAGGAGCTTCAGGTAGTCATTTTTCTTTCTTAAGTGATTTTGAGTGTAGATATGTGCTTCCACGTATTCTATAGTGTGCATTCTATTTGTTTATGATGCTACACTTGCTCAGCTGAAGTACCTTTTTGATATACTTAAAATCTGTTCTACAAACATTACAAAATTAAACCTTCTCCAAGAATTCACTTCTGTACTCTGCCTATTCTACTTGTGGACGTTTTTGTTTCCTTCAAATTTCTGGTATAATAATGTAGGTGTTACATTATACTCCAGCTCATGCAGTTCTTATCATTTTGCAAAACTAATTCTTTATGATTAGAATATAAAGACTTGCATGACCACATACTATAGCTATCAAGATTTTGAACCCTATGATCAAAAGGTTCACGAGGGAGAAGTAAGTCACATTTATAGAATAGCTCTTGATCATTGAGATTATTAGTATAACTAAAATGTATAGAAGTTAGATAAGATATTTGTGAGAGCAATGGAGTGTGGAAAGATGTTACAAACCAGAAAAAAGTAATGGATATAGAATCATCACCTGCCATGGCTCTTCCCAAAACAAATAATGAACGGTTGCCAACCTCTAAGGGTGACAAAGTGATGTACATGCTTAAATTGAGAATCAACTTACAAGGCTAGCATAGACAGAATTAGAGTTATAATATAAACTTCTAGCCTTACAGGCTGGGTTTGGATGTAATATGATTGTTTAAAGAATTGATTCCACGCATCTCATTATGTGATAAGATGTAAGAAATACCAGGATCTAGTAGATACAATCAAACCATATCAATGCACAAGCCGTATTTGGCCTAGTGTGGAAGAGAAATTAATGTTTTGACCGATTTTGGATGCTTTTCTGCATCAATTCAATTACTTGATATTATGTAGCAGTCTAAATCTTTTTCTTCCTTGAGGAGTTCAATGATTTCCCTTTATCATCAGATTTTTTTGGGTGGAAGAATGTCATGTATTCTTGATTTTGTTTTTGAACCTGGTTCTTCTTACAGTACAAGAGCATTCCTTGTCCTCATGAATGTATATCTCTTTCCTTTCTGTCATCTAATTTTGTAAGCAACGTATGCGAACATTCATATAATAGGTATTCCAAGAACCAATTCTATGGGAAAAATTGCTGATTTTGGTTCTAGTGTCACTGACAACTTACCAAACTCGGAGGAGACAATCCATAGAGGAGAATATCCAGTCATTAGAAGCCTGATTCGGGTTCTGGAGGTACCCAAAATGGCTTACTTGCAACTTTCCTAATTTGATAACGATATTATATTTTGTTTGAATTTATATTGAGTAGTGTTGTGCCTTAAGGGTGGCGTTGAAGGCAAAAGACAGGTTGACGAAGTAATTGACAAATGTGCCTCTATGCAGGTATTAATCTCTGAAAACTTCTGTGTTCCTCAAGCTAAATTATATTTCATCTTGGTCTCTCTCTCTCTCTCTCTCCCCCCCACGCACATGCACATAAATTAATTTATTGCCTCGTCGTACTGAATTAATTTGTTTCCTATATAATCAATCATATGTAACCACTTTGAATTTTGCATTTGTTGACCTATTACAGAACTTACGTGAAGCTATTGCTACTTATCGAAGTAGTATATTGCACCAAACTGATGAAATGAAGAAGGAAGCATCCCTTTCCTTTTTTGTGGAGTACCTAGAGAGATATTACTACCTTATTTGTTTTGCTGTATATCTTCATACGGAAAGAGAAGCACATCAGCCTGTGTTCCCTGGTCAATGCAGTTTTACTGACTGGATGAAAGCCAGACCGGAGCTCTATAGCATATTGCGCAGGTAAATATGAAGTTCTGTGCTATGAAATGTTTCAAGGGGCTGAAACAATTTTTTCTGTTATGTAAATATGAGGTGATTCTCAGGTGGTTGTACCACCTTAATCACCTTCATGTGCATGTATATCAGATTAAATAACATCTATTTATATGGACTGAACATTTCTTGCTAACATTGCATCAAGAAGGTGTTACACAGTACAAATAATCTTAGTAATTGTGAACAGAGTCAAAAGGAGGCTGTTTGTATTTCTAGTTCAAATTAAGAATAATGCTACTTGTACATAAAGAATACATAATAGTTTACATACGGATGAAGTATCAAAAAGAGAGCATGAAGTTATGTTTTTTTTTTTTTAATTTGGTTGAAGAAATTCTGACCCAATCATATCTCACTACATCATGTGTATGTAAACCATTATGTACATGTAGCATAACCGTAAAATTAATATGGAGTTATTTAATGTCTAATAATTGTAAGTGTTATTTTTGAAGTCTAGAGTTGTTATGTAGGTTGAAAGTTTGTGTAAACTCGAAAGCAGGCAGAAATTGAGATTTAAAAACATATTATCAGGATTTGTCCTTGTGCTTACAGATTCAAAGCATTTTCCTCCAGATTTTTCCTTGTTAAGGGTAGAATCTCACATTGACTAAGTATGAAAATAATAGCCAACATATAATGACATGGGGTTGCTTAGCCAACATATAATGACATGGGGTTGCTCCTGTTAACAATATTGACTTTTCCAAGATAGAATCTCAAGTCTTAATAGGATTCCATTTATGCTACTGCGGCCCAATTTTTGCGTCTACATGTGTTTGGAATCCTATTTTCATTTCTCTATCTCATAGTCAATATAACATGCGGCAGTGGGATCACATGTCAAAATTTGGTATCATGTTACCTATATGTCAAAACACGTTGGTGACAAACCATACAATGTTGTGCAGATTGCTGAGGAGAGACCCGATGGGAGCGCTTGGTTATGCAAATCTAAAACCTTCTCTAGCAAAAATCGCTGAATCTGCTGATGTCCGCCCTTCTGAGATGAGTCAAGTTGCTGCCCTAAGGAATGGAGAGGTTCTTGGAAGCCAAACTGTTCTAAAAAGTGACCACTGTCCTGGTTGTCAACATCCTAGTTTACCGGAGAGATTGGAGGGTGCCCCTAATTTTAGAGAAATTCCAGGATTTCCGGTTTATGGGGTTGCAAATCCAACTGTGGATGGTATTCGATCTGTAATTCAGAGGATTGGAAGTTCAAAAGGTGGCCGTCCTGTATTCTGGCACAATATGAGAGAAGAACCTGTTATTTACATCAATGGAAAACCATTTGTACTTCGTGAAGTTGAAAGGCCATACAAAAATATGCTGGAGTATACGGTACAACGTCTCGTTTGGTGACATCTAAACTAATGAACCTGTAAAACTTAAATATTATTCTGGTAGATATGCAACCACTGATTATTTGAATACATGATTTTTTATGTTCTTTTTACTTTTTGGTGAAACATGCTTCGAGAGGATGTGCCCAGTCATCCGTTGCTTGAAGCTAGAGGATTAAGCTTGAGCTGCTGTGTGATAATTGAACTTCTAGTGTATGAATAGACAACATTATGACACTTGGAACTGGGATTTGTATCTCGTATTTGTTTAAAATTGCCTCATTTCTTGGAACTACAACAGTTTTACCTTAGCATATGAAAGTTACTAGTTCGACCCTAAAATTATCTAGAGAGGGGTGAATAATTTGGAATTAAAAATTATTGTTAATCAATATTGCAACAAGCCACAATAATTAATTAATCTAGATTTAGTTCACGTGAATTAATTACCCTATGTTGAATTGCCGGCTTGTAGGAAATCAATGTTGTAACAATACAAAGAACTTACAGTATGATCCAACCTAGACAAATCCACTAAACTCGCTGATTTAATTCCAGCAATTTTCAAGACCTGCTGGAAAATGTTTCATTCACACCCGCTCTCGATTTTCTGGAGTTGTCTATTTCTTGTGGATCGTTAGGTTACTTTGTTCTTGCACTCTTCCCTTGCTTTTGGTTCAACCTCCCTTAATCTTCAGCAACCTTTGAAGGCTATTGAAAAAGTATTTTCCTGATTATATCTAGGAAGTGAGTGTTTTGGATTATATGAATTTAATGTTTTTTCCAACTTGTGGTTGATTGATCTCACGATCAAATGTTTAATCTCAATGTTTGGATGTGTTCTTGGATCTTGGAATGATGTTATGAAGATGTAATGTAATGATCAACTACACACAAAAACATAATGGGCATTTGATATTTATAATAAGAGGTATTTAGGATAGATAGAACTTTTGAAAATCGTGAATTAGGGATTCACGCATAACATTGTCGCTTGAGCGCTAGGCTAGCTACAGGTGAGCGAGAGGTTTGTCGCTCGAGCGATAAGCGAGTGACAATGATTTTGCTTTTTCTGCTCGAGCATCAGCTAGACGATAGGCTAGCGTAAATCCGAATCTTTTTCCTTGTTTCGTACTTGAATCCAAAGACTCAAGTACGATAGCCGTAACTTTAGGCCTATATCTTTCAGGTAAGGATCTCAGGATTTTTGTGACAATCTTAGGCTAAGGAATTTTTTCACCTAGGTTTAAGCTAGAATTAACTATGTCATTCAAGATCGCATAGAAGTCATCGAAGGTCATCATAATTTTTTCAAACCTAGTGGTCAACATCTGTAGCCTGAGTTTCCTTTTGTGTGATTCCTCTTTAGCAACGTTTCACATAGACACATGCCTAAATTCTTCATGTGATACAGCCATAAATAGAGCATGAAGCCCTTTACTATTCCAATTACACTCATCTAAATTTTTCTTAGACCAAGTTGAAATATCAGTAGGGGTAACTATACTTGCAACTATGGTAGATGGGGCGGTCCAACCATTTACTACACTCAACCAAATACGCTCATCCATAGATTTCAGGAAGACTTTCATTCTAACTTTCCAATAAGCATAGTTACTGTCATCAAAATATGGCGGAACAGACAATGAACTATTTATTGTGAAAACTAGGGCTAGGAAACGAATTTGGGCTCTTATACTACTTGGAAGTTACTAGTTCGACCTAAAAATCACTTAGAGGGGGGTGAATAATGCGGAATTAAAAAGTATCATTGATCAATATTGCAAGAAGTCACAATAATTAATTAATCTAGATCCAATTCACGTGAATTAACTACCTTATGTTGAATTGCCGACTTGTATGAAATCAATGATATAACAATACAAAGAATTGATGACGGAGAAAACCTTTAACTCTGTAAAAAAACTCCGAGACCAAGCTAGTAACTTCTACTATAGACAATAAGAACTTACTGTATGATTCAGCCTATAAAAACTCACTAGAATCGCTGATCTAATTTTTGCAATCTCCAAGACCCGTTGGAACGTATTTCACTCACACCTGCTCCCGATCTTCAAAAACTGCTCCCGATCTTTTAAAATTGTCTATCTCCTGTGGATTACTGAGAACACCTTGTTCTTGTACTCTTTTTGTGCTTATGATCCAACCTCTCTCAATCTTCAGCAACCTCTGAAGGCTATTGAGACTTTACATTCCAAATTATATCTAGGAAGTGAGTGTTTTAGATTATATGAATTTGATGTTTTTCTCAACTTGTGGTTCATTTATCTCAAGAATCAAATGTTTAATCTCAATGTTTCGATGTGTTCTTGGATCTTGAAATGATGTTATGGAAATGTAATATAATGATCAACCACACACAAAAATGTAATGGACATTTGGTAGAATAAGATAGATATAACTCTTGAAAATTGCGAACTAGAGTTTCATGTATAACACCATCGCTTGAGTGCCAGGCTAGCGACGAGTGTTGTTCGAGCGATAAGCGGGTGACAATGATTCTGCTTTTTTCGCTCGAGCATCAGCTAGGCAATCGGTAGCGTAAATCTCGCGATTCTTTCTCTTTATTCCATACTTGAACTCAAAGACTCCTAGGTCACCCTCCAAAAGACTCCTTAACTTTTATAACTTTTTTGTAACAATTATTTTCTTTTATAATAATCATTTTGTCTAAAGAATTGACAATATAACATAAATCCTAACAGCATATCACATCCTTATCTGATTTTTATTTCCAAAATGAGAGTGAATTTTTTTTTAGCTGCTCCTAGAAAACTACTGTTTGCTTGTGAACTTTGTGAACTTTGATGTGGATACTATATTTTTTTCACATTATCTGTCACTATAACAAGTTTCTGGAGAATCTTGATATGCTTTCTTATAGATAAGACTAAGGACATGGTTATGGGTGTGAGCTTTTTTGCGTCTTACGTCAAATGTGCATCAGATAAAGATATTTCTCATACATTTACTGTAATTTTATTAAAGTAGAGAATAAGTCTGTTACCTATGTTATGTCTGAATAATTAAGCAAAATACTCAAAACCATGGAGTCATTGCTTCTACTCTACACAGCCCAATCTTTATACTCTCTCCATTTTAATTAAATGGCGTCTTTGACTTTTTTCAACTGCCATTTTAAGTCGAGCTTTCTAATTGTGGTTTTCTGTTTGGGTTTTAGTGTATGTCAGCGTTGTTCTCAATAAGTGAAGATGACAACCTAAAATATTGATCCAAAAAGGCTTTAGTGTGACGGACAACTTCTAGGGGGCCAATCAATTTGAGCTATAACAGTCTTGCAAAACGTTTGGGGTCCAAATCTGGCTATTGTATGTAACCCATCAGTTGAAAAACATCAAAATGGACTAATTTTTGACATGCAGAAGTTTACTAATTCTCATTGTTTTAAATGTTTGTGGGAGTTCACATTTTGTCATCATGGAAGTATCCTATTCATTGGCAACAGATGTAAACTA
This sequence comes from Fraxinus platypoda, assembly GCA_903798405.1. Lineage (NCBI taxonomy): Eukaryota > Viridiplantae > Streptophyta > Magnoliopsida > Lamiales > Oleaceae > Fraxinus > Fraxinus platypoda. The sequence goes on from CAIGRT010181375.1 coordinate 14,636, forward strand.
GACACGATAAAGTGTTCTTATCTCCTACGTCAGGAAATATTTTTAACAATTTGAAACATTTAGAAACTGTAATTGCATTATTGTGAGCCTGCTTGGTATTTCTGCTACTAATGTGCATTTATATAAGAATTTTATTATTCAGTATTGGAGTGGCCTTTTTGCAGCCTTTAAATCTTAAATCACGTTGGTTCCTTGATATTTGTTTGATGTCTATCATCTCCTTTTTAAAACTTCAAATGAAAGTCACGCGTTTCAAGATTCTCGGCATTTACAATTTGTTCATGCCGATATCCTCAATTAAATTTTATTTTTTAAATTTTTGTTTGAAGTAATGCAATCTCACGAGTTGATATGTTGGAGTAAATGTCAATATCAAAGATGATGACAGACTGGTGTTAAAATTTAGAAGCTTTTCAATTCTGTTGCACTTTTTTTCTTGAACTTATTGTTTGTGTTGGATCGAGTTTTATATGTACAGAAGAATAAGTACTCATGATTATGTCTTTGGTTTTACATTAGGATACTCATGTACTTAGATTTCTGCATCTAGGGAATTGATTGTGAAAGGGTAGAAAGAATGGAAGCTCGATTGAAAGATGATATTTTGCGGGAAGCTGAATGCTATCGAGGTGCCATAATGGTCATCCATGAAACTGATGATGGACAAATTTTTGATGCTTGGGAGCATGTGAGCCCCGACGCTGTTCAGACACCACTGGAGGTATTTAGGTGCTTTGAAGCTGAGGGTCTCCCTATCAAGTATGCACGTGTGCCTATCACTGATGGAAAAGCTCCAAAAAGTTCTGATTTTGACACCTTGGCTATGAACATTGTATCTGCTTCCAAAGACACAGCTTTTGTTTTTAACTGTCAGGTGAAAGATTTATTTAGACACAATCGCCCAATATTTCTTGTCCTTCCCATATTTTATCGAACTTTCTCCAGAGTCCATGTGATAGCTACTTGTACCATTCCCCTCCCTTATTGTGTTCATATTTACAGATGGGTATTGGACGGACAACAACAGGTACTGTCATTGCTTGCCTTCTTAAACTTCGGATAGATTATGGGAGGCCAGTTAAAATATTAGTTGATGGCACATCACATAAAGAGTTGGGCTGCAGTATGCCAAGTGACGATGAAAGTGAAGATCATTTTTCTGTGTCAAATTCTGTTTTAGCAAAAAGTAGGTCTGGAAAGGATTCAAGTCGTGAATTTGGGATAAATGACATCTTGCTGCTATGGAAGATAACTAGATTATTTGATAAGGGGGTGGAATGCCGAGAAGCATTAGATTCTATAATTGATCGATGTTCAGCACTGCAGAATATACGCCAAGCTGTCTTGCAATACAAAAAGCTATGTAATCAGCAGCAAGTTGAGCCTAGAGAAAGGAGAGTAGCGCTGAATCGCGGTGCTGAGTATTTAGAGCGCTATTTCCGTTTAATTGCTTTTGCAGCATATCTGGGAAGTGAAGCCTTTGATGGATTTTGCAGACAAGGAGAATCGAGAATGACTTTTAAGAGTTGGTTACATCGAAGACCAGAGGTCCAAGCAATGAAATGGTCTATCAGATTAAGGCCTGGGCGATTTTTCACTGTCCCTGTAAAGCTCTCTCATCCAATGAAGTTTTTCAAGGTTGCAACATTTTCTTTACGTAGCCATTTAATTATATGTTATGTTTCTGAATTCAGGAGGAGTTAAGAGCTCCACATGAATCTCAGCATGGGGATGCTGTCATGGAAGCAATTTTAAAGGATCGCAGTGGTTCAGTTTTGGGGAAAGGGTCTATTCTTAAGATGTACTTCTTTCCTGGTCAAAGAACTTCTAACCATATACAAATTCATGGTGCACCACACGTCTACAAGGTAATCATAGATGATTACATGCTTGCAAAATAAACAGGGAACCCAAAATTTGATAGCATTAAAATCTCTCTAATTGCATGGCATCAGTAGATATCCAGCAACATGTGTGGTAATTCAACCTAAGATATAGGGAAGGCTTTGGTCAATGATGAGAGAATAGAAGCTGAAGAAGATAACATAGTTAGTTCACCTAAACCTTACCTTCCAAAGTATTGTCCCTAAAATATTGTTTCTTCAAGTTTCATCCATTGTATGAATTGATTTATAGTAGTTCATCATTTGATTGAAAAATGCATTACACGATTTGTTGTTATTAGGCATACAGATGATTGGTATAGAACAACTATAAGAGTTAGTATACTTGTCCCACATTGGTATGGGGAGTTTAGAAATAGTACGAGTGAGTTGTGCGTGCAAAGTTGTAACTTAGGTTAACAAGGTGACAAGGTGTAAGTAGGACTTGTAGTAAATTTATGGACGGAAAACATGCTTGAACTAGTTGTTTATAATTTTAAATATAAAAGGATATTTTGAAATTATCTCAGAAAGAAACAATAACTGGAAGCAAATAAGTGATTGAATATCCTGGACTATAAAAATTGATAATGGTTGTAGTATATTTCAATATGCTAACTACCTGATGAACTAATAAGCCATCCGGCTTGTTCTTTTATATGCTGACTGCAATCCTGTCTGAGCTGAAGCCGCACTTGTAATTGAGTTAACTCTGTTTAGTGGGACCATTGTTGCTTATAAGTGGACAAACATTTACTATATGACACAGACCTGAAGCTAAATTTGTACTCGGGATAAATTAACGTTGTTGAGTGTGGCCGTTGTTGCTTAAACATTTACCATATGACAGATCTGACATTGATTATGTTTAAGGTGGATGGATATCCTGTGTATAGCATGGCGACACCAACAATAGCAGGAGCAAAAGAGATGTTAGCGTATCTAGGTGCCAAGCCCAAACCAGAAGGAAATGCCCCTCAGAAAGTAATTTTGACTGATTTACGGGAGGAAGCTGTTGTTTATATCAACAATACACCTTTTGTCCTTAGGGAACTAAATAAGCCCGTCGATACACTTAAACACATAGGAATCACTGGTCCGGTGGTATGTACTCATTTTATTCTGTTGTGCTTAGTAAAATCTACTCATCAAACAGAGAGAAATTTTAAATACCTTTGTCTCGTTCTATTTCACAGGTGGAACACATGGAGGAACGTTTAAAAGAAGATATAATATCTGAGATTAGACAATCTGGTGGTCGAATGCTTTTACACCGAGAAGAATATAACTCCGCACTGAAAAAGGTCAGCGTCATAGGGTATTGGGAGAATATTTTTGTGGATGATGTCAAAACTCCTGCTGAGGTATATGCTGCCCTTAAGAATGAAGGGTGCAATTTAGCATATAGGAGGATACCGTTAACTAGAGAAAGAGAAGCTCTACCTTCAGATATTGATTCTATCCAATACTGTAAGGATGAGTAAGTATCTAATACTGACATTTTCTCTTTGATGTTATTGTTATGTAATCTTGCATGTCATTACTGTTAAAAATTGGGCTTTAGCTTTCTGTATTTGTATCAGCAGCATGATGCAGGGCTGTAAATACAATCTATTTATTTGAGGATTTCAAATCGAAAGGCCTGAAGATAAGGTGCTATGGGAAAAGGGCCTCGTACTTTGTTTCTTGAAATCCCAAAATACCCTCATCTTCTTCCTTCGTCATCTTCTTCAACCCCCAGACCTGCAATTCTACCCACTGCCTGCCTTGATGTTGATTGCCCCCATTAATAGTTGAATTTAAAGTTGATTACCTACAAAAAGCTCTCATACCAATATTTATGTATTAACACACACACATATTGTATGGTCGGAGGCCTTGGTGGTGACTGCCACACTGAGTGGCTCAAATTACTTACTATATTTCCAAAGACCCTGCAAGTTTATACAAAAAGAAACCAAGGCACTACAACTATGCAAGATACCATAAAAAAATATTCCTATACTAAGCTCTGTTTTCTTGTTTCCTGAAAATGTTTAAAAAACAAAGTTTTCTTTCTTTGTAATCAGAAGACAACAAAAGCAGAACAAATGCACGTCCCTATGCAAGTTTAGGAAGTGATAACAAGAGAGGAGGAAAAATAAAACAATGGAGAAAGAAATAGAGGAATGACAATCAATTTGTACTGAATTGGGGTTGATTTTGACTGCATGGGTTGTGGTTTTGATAGTGTAGGGTCCATATTGACTGATTTAAGCAAGAAGGCCTTTTACAATAAGGATATTTAAGACATTTTACATGAAACTTTTCTTGCAATTTAATTCTTCATATATTGATTTTATTTATGATTTTTAATGCTTTTGATTAATTGGCACTAATTCAATAAATTGTGAAATTATATCAAAACGAGTGGTAAGTTATAGATTTACTTTTAAAACAATGTTAGATAGCAAAGCTGTTTTTTACAATACAAGCTGTTGTTTTGGCTATATCATGCCATTATTTATCTTGATGTTGGATGTTAGAATTATCTCATACTAGGACTTATCTTGACATTATTGCCCACTGGTGAAGCTGTTATAAACCATACACGTGTACTACTTTGCCCCAGATTACTGTAGAACCTAGATTTGATGTAAGGTTGAGATTTGTTTATAGCAGTTATATAAATAATGCATTGCACCAAGACAATAAATTGTGGTATGGCGACTATTAATCTTCATGACGCATGCACTCTCAAGATTTGCTAATTGACAAAGTGCTTTCAGATATCCCTTCATGCATTGACATCAGCGTGCATACGATGTTATGTATGCTAGAATCACATTTATCTTTGCTTCTTGTTTCTCTTACAGCTCCGCAGGGTCTTATCTATTCGTATCACACACAGGATTTGGAGGGGTTTCCTATGCTATGGCTATCATTTGCGTAAGACTTGAAGCAGAGATAGCGTTAACATCATGCGTTCCCCGACCGTTGGCTGGAACTCAATATCCATTTCGTTCACCTGAAGACAAAAAAACTTCTGGTGATGAAGCACGCAAAATGGGTGATTACAGGGACATTCTAAGCCTCACTAGAGTTCTTCTTCATGGACCTGAGAGCAAAGCAGATGTAGACATTGTTATAGAAAGGTACGCAATTCTTTTTGCCAAAAAGGCTTGATTGTCTTGTTAAAGTATGAACTTTATCCACACACAAATGGAAGGACGAGAACATGCTTTGTTCTGTGTTGGAACCATTGAAGTTGTGAACTGAAATCAAATTTCATTAATCAACAAAAAAAATGCTTAATACCCTTCTGGCTGCTGCAGACATCCATGAATGTGCATGTTAAGAGGCAGGATCTGTTTCTAATATAACTTGTTTCATTGAAGATATATTTCGATATCTTTGGAATGTTTTGAACACGGCAAATCTAATGGTTGCAATTAGTTGAATGCTGGTTACAATTTGAAGTTATGACAATAGTATCCAGTGGTTGTCCACATTGACCATAAGTCATAGCATTGCAACTGAGTTTGCCCCTCAATTTTGAAGGTGTTCAGGTGCTGGACATCTGCGAGATGATATTCTGTACTACATCAAGGAACTTGAGAAGCTTTCGGATAATTGCGATGATCATCGAGCATATCTTGTGGATATGGGTATTAAAGCTTTAAGGTTGGTTTCATTCTTAGAGTAGCAGCTGTACACTAATGACCTGTCTCAAATTTTGTGCTCAACTCTGAGTATGCTTTCTGAATTCTTGACGGCTTGCTGGTCTTAATGATATTTCACCAGCATGCTTCCAGCCTATTAGCAATAAATCATATCTGAATCCTGCTACTACCTGCTTAAGTACTAGACAACTGCGGTGAAGTTTACTGTAACTAGTCATTTGTGCCTCTGCAGGCGGTACTTCCTCCTGATCACGTTTAGATCCTATCTCTACTGCGCTTCTGCAGCCGAGATGAGATTCACAACTTGGATGGATGCCAGGCCTGAACTTAGCCATCTTTGTAACAATATTAGGATTGATAAATGATTGGAGATGCAGATATTCAACCAATGTATTGTACAGGTGCATTATCTTCCTTTTCAATGATAAAAATAAGATAAGCGAAGCCTACAGAGATTGAAGCTGCATCTGTGCACCGCTTGATCTGGAAATTATAGGCTACTTGGGAAATCTGATCTCAACTCCAGACCTTCTTTGCCTGGGAGAATTGCTTGTCAGGCTGTGTTTAAAATTTCAATTAAAGAAAATATAGGGGTTACAGTTTATTTTGACATACAATTGCTTCTAAATATTATATCACGACAGGATTTCTATAAGAAACTACAATTATTTCGATTAGGGTTGCGACTCTTATAATATAGTTGATGACAAGTTATTTGAATACTTACAAGATGTCAGTTATAAATAGACAATTTTTTTTTCTTTTATTTCAACACTGAAAGCCTTCTGTTGAAATACAGAATTTAATATAGTATAAAATACAATCTAAGTGTCAAGCTGCATAATGCAACATGACTTTAAAATATCCTCTATATTCATTCAAATATTATGCTGTAACATCATAGTGAGTATGTTGCAAAACTTTCAGAACAACTTAAAAGTCGTAACCTTAAAAAATTATCATTTTCGTAATTTTCATATTTTGGGGAAATATACACCGTTGGAAAACACATTGTTTTTCTTAAAGGCAACTATGGCACATCGTGATGCATAAAGGTAGTATTTCAGACATAGGAAGCCATCAATACTGCCACGTGTCACACAAAGGAAGCAACTCTACACATCATGAAACTAAGGTACACGTGGCACATGAATACAACAATGCAGGAACGTCATGACTAATAAAGGCAATAACTCAAACACGTGAAATTATGTCGGCACATCGTGGCATCAAGTTATGTACATCGTGACACACTAAGGTAATAATGCAGACGCATCGTTGAATACGAAGGCAATAACACATGAACGTTGTGATCCACAAAGGTAGCAATGTGGCACGTTGAGGAACACAAAGGTAGCAATGTAGGCACACGAAAACAACTCCTCAGGCACGTCATAGCATAAAGTTAGGTGGGTCGTGCTACAAAGGCAGTAATGCATGATTATTATGGTAAACGAAGGCAATGACTAAAACACATCGTGACACCTAGTTACGTATATTGGCACCAAGTCAGGTGGTAGGATTACTCTACTGAGGTCTGTTCTTTCCTCTATACCACTGTATCTATTCTAGATTATGCGACCTCCTAAGGGCATTCTGAAAAAACTAGAGAGTATATTTGCGCGATTCCTATGAGATTCTAAGGATCATGTGCTTCGTCTACATTGGCGGAATTGGAAGGCGATTTGCCTTCCTGTTGACGAGGAAGGTTTGGGCTTTAGACGATTACAG
>CAIGRT010181381.1:0-21157 GCA_903798405.1 Fraxinus platypoda
AACTTATAGGTCTATAATCCTGAAATGTCTTGGGATCTTCAATTTTAGGCACCAAAACAATGATAGAAGCCCCCACTGCATCATTAAGTTCTTTGCCCCCAAACAAAAATTCCCGAACTGTCGTAACAACATCTTCAGCTATAACTGGCCAGCATAAATAAAAATAGAAGAAGTAAAACTATCAGGTCCCGGAGCAGAATCTTCAGAGATATCCTTAACTGCAACAAGTACTTCTACATCAAAAACTTCCTTCAAAAGCATATCATTATCAGATGGAGTAACTAGACTTGGTATAAGAGATGTCATCTCCCTGTAATCTGTTGTAGAATAAGCTTTGAGATGTTTTCTGAAGTAATCAATAGCAGCTTCCTGCATATCATCTTGGTCGGTGAGAATACCAGCCTCAGTATTGATACTGCGAATCATAGCTTTCGATCTCTTTTGCCTAGCAGAGGGATGGAGGAAGTCAGTATTCTTATCCCCACAGGACAACCATTTAATCTGTGATTGTTACCGTTTATAAATCTCTTCCTGTAGTAGCAGTCTGTCCAACTCCCCCTTTAGATCTGTGAGATTAGAATCTAAAATGTGATCAAGTTGCACACTGTTTTCAAGAATAAGGATTTTGTCACGAGTTTCGTTGATTTTCTAAAAAATATTCCCAAAGACAACTTTGTTCCAGAGTTTTAAATCAGCCTTTAATTTTTTTAGTTTATAAGACACCCGAGCTATTCCAAAAAGAGAGCAAGGCCTCATCCAGGATTGTGTCACCATAGGGAGAAAAGTTGAGTGTTGAAGCCACATCCTTTGAAATCTAAAGCTNTTTTCAAGAATAAGGATTTTGTCACGAGTTTCGTTGATTTTCTGAAAAATATTCCCAGAGACAACTTTGTTCCAGAGTTTTAAATCAGCCTTTAATTTTTTTAGTTTATAAGACACCCGAGCTATTCCAAAAAGAGAGCAAGGCCTCATCCAGGATTGTGTCACCATAGGGAGAAAAGTTGAGTGTTGAAGCCACATCCTTTGAAATCTAAAGCTCACGGGCCCCTTGTTATAATCTTCCTCTGTGCGTAGTAGAAGGGGTGCATGATCAGAATGGTTTCGCTCAAGATGCACCACCATATAGTCTGGAAAAGCAACCATCCAGTTATGGTTGACAAGAGCCCTGTCAAGACGTTCCCATAATAACGAACCATTCCTGTTACGATGCCATGTAAATCGAGAACCTGTGAAAGGAACATCATACAACGAATTTGTATCAATAAATTGTACAAAATCTTGTTTAGCAACACGCAAAACTGGACCACCTCCAAGTTTCTCCTCATCAGTTTTCACAGTGTTAAAATCCCCTATCAACATGACAGGCAAATTAGTAGACAGAATTGGCGAAAGGGAAGACCAAAGAGTTCTCCTCAACAAGAAATCACAGTTAGCATACACAACCACCAACACAACAGTGACTCCCTTCCAATCCAATGTAACTGCTAGAAATTGATTAGTAGCTCCCAGCAATGTGAAGCTACGATCGTCAGGGAGACACAGCCAAACCTTTCTTCCTTCACTGTTATTGGAACAGACCTGGGAGAGCCTTAACTTTCTGGCAAAATGAGAAGCTTTGTTAAAAGGTAACATAAGTTCAAGAATGGCTAAAAATGCAATATTATACTTTCTATGAATAAATTTAAGGCGACGGGTTGTTGTTGCATTGCCAACCCCCTAGCATTCCGTACAAGGAATGCCCTGCAAAATCTACTTTTTCTACTAGGGTAATTATATTACCATTACAAATTTTAATTACTACATCACAATTTTTAGCATTTTTCTTATTTACTTAAATAACCTTAAGTAAAATTACATAATTAGAGTTTAATATATAATTAGTCTAAAATAAATTATTGTTCCACCACAAACAAAAAATTTAAGTTTTTTTCTCTTGGAAATGAAAAGCGAAAAGAGAAAAACATATTCTAAGACAAAATAAAATAAAGATGAAGTATATTGGGAGGAAGAGTATACCACAATATTGTATTTTATTTTTTTATTTTTATTTTTATTGTATTAGGAGTATAATTGTAAATTTGTTGTAGTGTATTTATTGAAAATATATTTTAATTGTGGTGTGAATATAATGTGGTGTAATATTAAATATTGTGGTCCATGACGTGTTAACAAAAAGTGTGTCAAAGTGTGATCTAGTTTTATAAAGTAAAATTTATTGGCAATTTGATCCATGCAATGATATAAGCAAACAAATTCCACTAGGGTTAATTTCATTCACGGTCAGCGTAGTTTAGGATCATTTCATTGTAGTTAATATCTTGAGAATAGCCTTATTCTGTACTTGTGGTACATGTATTAAATAAATTTACATAATGATTTACATACACATGATGTGATGAGATATAATTAGATCACAATATCTTTAACCAAATAAAAAAAAGTAAATTTATTCTTTTTTTGACATCTCATCTGTATGTAAATTATTATATAACTATTTATACACTTCTCTATCCGGCCATCCCCTATCGTATTGCGTCCTAACCTTTGTTGTATCCTCAACTTTTGCCTGTGCCACCCCCTCGACTTGCTTCACCTTCTTCCCAACTCTCACTTTGCTGTTTACTAATTTCCTTTTTTTTTTTTCTTTTTTTTTTATGACATAATTCGAAACTGAGTGAGAATGAAGATAATATGAAGGAGATCATGAGATGAATCTCACTTTAGTATGAATAATTCAAATTTATTGATTGCCTGATTTTGACAAACTTTTCACCCTTCTACCACCGATATGACATTGGGACCATTTTAGCCTTAATTCACCACTAAAGTGTGGAGGTTCAAAATTTCTTAGTCTAATTTTGATGAATTTGTACAATTTCCCATTAATTACGTCAAAATTCCTTGAGTTGTCACGAATTCAAACAAATAATTACGTAAAAACATGCAATTTTTTCGGGTAACAACATTTTTATTGGATCAAATGTCTATAGAGATTAGATAACAGCGATCTAGTTGTTAAATTCGCTGTACAGAGAGAGAGAGAGAGAGAGAGACCTTAAAAATGGAGATTTGCTTTCTTGGAAGGAATTTTCTGACAGAAGCTTAGATTGCCCAGTTCTCAAAACGAAATTTATCGATAGAGACCATCTCTACCAATATTTGTTAATCATAGTATTCTTAGAAAATTATACTATTCTACCTCTTTGTCGAGCTTGTGAATATTTACAAGATAAACATGTGCCAAATATGTATAAAAAGAGAGCTACATGCAAGTGATTAGAGTTCTTCACTCATCTTATCGGCGTACTTTAAAATAACATACATCAATATTCTTTATGAACTTATATTGCAAGAAGGTTTGACACCTACATGGACTCTTAGACCATGTAGGACTATGGCAAATTGTACAAATACCCGTAATGAATGTGTATAAAAGAACAATGTATCCAAACTCGACTCTACTCAAATAAATAACAAAGCAAAATTTATACGATTCTCTCTATCATTCGATCATTATAACACTTTTTGTTCCACTAACAATTTTCATCAGAAAGTACCGTGAGACGCGAGTTGAAACACATGTACATCCTCAAAAGAAAAGAAATGAAAAAAAATCACTAGCTCCGTTTACCTTCCTCACCACCCTCTTCTAAGTAAATCTTCTTCCTCCCATCAGTCCTACCAAATAGACAAATCAAAAGGAAGCACGTGGCATAAAGGCCAAAGGCCATCCAACTGGTTTTGGGCGGTTGGTGCAACACAGCCTTGTGAAACACTGTCATGTAGTAATGCAGCCCAACACCAAAACCCAAAAAGGTCTGGGCCAGGCCCAGTAACTTGGTGACCAGTCCAGTTACAGTGGAGAACACCAGAATCAAGTACATCAAGAGCAGCACGAGATACAAAACATAAGCAAGAGTTTGAAGAACTTGTACACACACAAAGGTGGACTGTGAAGTAGTATAGAAAACCCTCAGTGGCTCAAGTCCAGTGAATAATGAGGATAAACATAATGTGTAGAAATATATAGAAAGATAAATTTGGATGAAAATTAAGAGCTTTTGGAGCGGAAAGTAGGCTCTGATATGATTGAAAATAAGTAAAACAAGAATAAGTATAATCAAAATAAAGCCAAAAGAGACTGTAGAGGCAATTGTGGGTGCATATTTGTTGCCTACATAAGGTTTGAATCCTTTGGTGAATGCTATATTATACTTGTTGAGGTAAACTTTTGAAGTTTTGGAAATTTTCTCCAAATCTGGCACTAGGGTTTGTTGAAACTTAGTGGGCAGGTCTTTGATCCCCTCAACCAAATCATCAACTTCATCTCGATCTATCCAACTCCGCCGGTTTTCATCTCGATTCTTGGATTTAGACTCACTTAGCTTCTTTTCCAAATGGACTTTATTCTTGAACCGAGTTTTGTTCTTGTCTGAATACGAGGGAGGTTTAATAGAAGTAGTTTTCTTCTTGATGATTGGTGGATCATCTTTATTTTGTGACATTTTTCTTATACCAAAAAGCTCATCACTGTGTGGTTGGGTTTCAGTGTAGGCAGAAACGAAGATTGAACTCAAAAAAATCAAGAATAGATGAAATAAAAGTACCTTTCTGAGATTGGATTCTAGGAATGGAGCCATATCAATGTTTTCAAAATTTCAGAGTAGAAGAATGAACTGAGAGATATGTGTATATATATATATAGCCAAGACTTTTAATGCAGTGTTCTACCTGGTTTTACATTCCTGTTGCTGAGATTAAGAGATTGATATATTATGGATGGGCCAATGAATATATAGGTGTACATATAGAAGATGTCACGTGGCATTAGGAAACTAGTAACATATTCTAGTACAAATGAAATTGTATATTGATCATAATATAATTAGGACTCCAATAAATATGGAACTGTACAATATAATAATTTAATACGTAGAATTGTAGCGTAGTGTAGTTACAAATGAAAATATGATACATTACAATTAGGACGGTACCAATGTAGTTAATACAAATGGAATTAGGTTTTGGAGTTCGATTGGAGTGTTCTGTTGTTTCAAAAATAATCACACTCCTACTCCTTATCTCTATATCTCGTTGCGTTCTATCCCTTCCTCCCTTATGACCCCTCATTCCCCTCCCCTTGTTTTCGTCTTCTTCCCAACCTTTACTTTGCTTTTTTTTTTTTTTTTATAATTTTTTTATTTTTTATTTTTTGTGATTTAGAATGGCATCCCTGTTGACCGTGGAAGAGGATAACACGAGGAAGGCAATGAGATGAATATAACTTTAGTAAGACTAAATTAGAAGACATTTGGTCTTTGAAGAAGTCTTTTTCAACTTTATACTTTTAAAGAGTATTTTTTTTAAAAAAATTGCCTATGAAGTAAATCATGTTATGGAAAATGTGCTATTAACTCTAACAAAACAAGAACATATTTATTCATCGTATTTTCAATTATGTTTTCGAATCACTTTGAAAAAGCAATTATGACTTGTTTTCAATGTAATATTTCATTCATGTAAGTTAATTAAATTTATAGTATGTAAACAACTCCAACAATGGTATGTAAATCATTTTATTAAAAGCGAATATAACAACATCTAACTAGGAAACTACGATTGTAACCGTAATTAGTGAACACATTAATTTCATCCATACCTGCGTGAAAAAAAAAAAAGAAATAAAATAACCCACAAATATTTGATCGAGAAATTGTTAAATAATACAATAATTGTAGCTCAAATTAAATATACCATCAATATAATTATTTGTCAATTTTATAAAAATAGTAATTTTATATTCATTGTAATTATTTGTCGAGCATATTTCTTTAACTGTAATGTTACATTCAGTGTAACTCAACCAATGACTTTAAATAAAAAAACAAATACTTACGTAACTGTACTTACAAATAACTCTACAATTGATCTTAAATAGTCTAACATTACGTTCTCAACAATTACGTCTCTAAATTACAAATGATGTAACTAACTAAATAAAAAATTCCTTCTATTTACATTTAAAAAATGTATACCAAATAAAACAAAGTTACAACTTACCAGACATAAAGAAGTATCTTAAATATCAATTTAAATTCTTGTCATAAGTTTAATATTTTTCAATATAATTCTTTGAAAATGGAAGATATATTTTGTAATCTTATAAAGTGTAACAATTACACTCATTTTTCAATTCAAGCCCATCACGCTAATACATTTATGTAAATATTCCCACATATCTTATGTAAACTTTACGTCTTAATGACGTAATTAAATCATTAATAGTTTTTGTAAATAAATAATTATTTATTGTTGCTTTTTGTTAATCAAATCATAAATGATTTCAATTTTGGAGAAAAAAATATTATATTCTTAACTGGTCATTGGAGAAGTGAAACCAAAATATTTAGACATGATAAAGTTTAAGATATGTTATGACACTATTCATTTAAAATTTATAAATCATTTATATATAACATAATAAAAAAATTATATTAATATTAGACTTTGATGTTATTGGATCTTTATATTAATCGATCAGTATGGTAACTTAAATTTGTAACTGTTCAAAATTTAAAATTTTGAGATTTCAAATATTTAGAATTAAATTTTTAATTTTTTAATACTAAATCACAATTTAAATTATCCGTGAAGTTATAAATAATTAAGAAGGTGATAAAATTCTTGGTAAATAAATAAATAATGATCAGAGCTATTTCCAAATAAAAATTAAATTTCTGAAGCTTGCTTGTTAATTTACTATCTAAATAAGTAACTATTGACCTAAAAAATCTGTACGACATTAATATCAACATATTCTTGACATCTCCCTTTTCACTTACAAGCTACTTGTACACTCGGACTCAAATCATTAGGTACAAAGGCCTCGAATGAGTGAGAGCTTATAACTTGCCTCAGATGAGAGTCACGATCAATTTGGTCTTTGATGTGCATCCTCAAAAATTCGAAGGCTAGGGAGTCACCATGCAAAGCAATAGAGAGAACCCACCTTTAAAAGCTTGCTGAAAATAATTTTGGGCCACTCTCAAACCTCAAATCAAGCATGGGTTCCAAACAGAAAGTGAAAAGAAAGGGGAGTGCCCACCAAGTTAATAAGTCCTATTTGACATGAACTAACCCCAAAGCAAAGGACCGTTTCAAATCAACTATACTTTGAGATGTTGAAAAATGAATATGTTGTATTGCCAAAGTTACCTCTTTGAAATAATATTGTAACAAAAGGAATGAGCAAAGGAAAATGACCCAGAGGAGAAAGAGTTGTAGAGAAAATGTTTACTGGTGTTATTTCTCATTACTTCTCAATGATACAGTACACGTATATGTAGGGACTAAAAGAAGAATATTCTAACTAATTCTATCTATGAAAAGTCAGTGATGCCCTCTAAATACAACTCACCAAAAGAAACAAGAAAATAACAGAATGCTAGAAACAGAATTGGTAGTGCTCATGTGTCTGCAACGTCCTCTTCCTTCTTGGTATGTTGTTGTGATTCATTCTCCAATACCCCCCGCAAGATGGAGCGTAAAGGTTTACGATTCCCATCTTGGACAAATGAAAGTGAAGAACTTTATAGGGCAAGGCTTTTGTCATGATGTCGGCAACCTGAGCAGAACTGGGAACATAAGAGGTGGAGATGCTGCCATCTAGGATTTTGTCTCTAATTAAGTGGCAGTCCAGTTCGATGTGTTTGGTACGTTCGTGGAATACGGGATTCGCAGCGATATGTATGGCGGCTTGGTTATCACAGTAGAGCAGAGCAGCTTGCGGATGATGCACTTGAAGACTAGTCAGGAGGTATCTGATCCATGTTAATTCAGAACAGGTAGCTGCCATTGAACGATATTCCGCTTCGGCCGAGGATCGAGAGACAACAGCCTGCTTCTTGGACTTCCAGGAAATTAAAGAAGAACCAAGAAACACGCAATAGCCACTGACGGATCTTCTGGTATCTGGACATGAAGCCCAGTCAGAGTCGCAGTAGGCCTCTAATTGGAATGAGGAGGAACGAGGGAGGAACAGCCCCTGGCCCGGAGCAGCCTTGAGGTAACGAAGTACTTTCTGTGCTGCCAGGAGATGAACATCAGTTGGAGCAACCATGAATTGACTTAAAGTTTGAATGCTAAAACTGATGTCAGGTCGAGATATAGTGAGATATAGAAGTCGGCCAATCATTCGTCTGTAAACACTAGGATCAGACAGTGGAATACCAGTAGACTGAGTTAATTTCAGATTCTGTTCCATGGGGACCTTAGCTATGTTGCTGCCAAGATGGCCTGAATCTTCCAAAATGTCCAGTGTGTATTTACGTTGACAAAGATAAATTCCGTTGGAGGACTGGGCTATCTCAATACCAAGGAAGTACCGAAGCTTGCCGAGGTCTTTAATCTGAAATTTGCTATGTAAAAGCAATTTCAAGGCATGAACAGAGTTGAGGTCATGGCTGGCCACCATGATGTCATCGACATACACAAGAATAGCTACAAAAATACCATTTATGTCTCGAGTGAACAAACTGTAATCAGCCCTAGATTGAGAGAATCCTGAGCTAATCAAAGCAGTAGAGAGCTTAGAATACCACTGTCTCGAGGCTTATTTGAGGCCATATAAACTTTTGAGTAACTTGCAAACTTGGTTTGGAGAGCCTTTGGTGTAACCAGGAGGTTTATTCATGTAAATGTCATGTAAATCCCCATGTAAAAAGGCATCATTGACATCAAAATGATGTAAATGCCAACCTTTAACCGATGCAATTGCAAGAAGACATCTTACGGTTACTAATTTTGCAACGGGAGAGAAAGTTTCTTGATAGTCCACCCCTTCAAGTTGAGTGTAGCCTTTAGCTACTAATCGGGCTTTTAATCTCTCAACACTCCCATCTGAATTGTATTTGATCTTATAAACATACTTGCAATCAATAGGAATTTTTCCATGAGGCAGATCAGTGAGTTGCCAAGTATGATTTGCTTCTAAAGCAGCCAGCTCAATATCTATTGCTTTGCACCATCCTGGGTCCCTAAGGGCTTGTTTGTAAGTCTTGGGTTCAGTATGTGAGGAGATGGTGGCTGAAAAAGCTTGATAGGTGGGTGAGAAAACATGATAAGAAAGGGTGTTTTGGAGGGAAAAGGGCTTACCTGAAGAGGACAGTAGCTGCTCGTTCAACTCTGAAATGGGTGCAGTCAGGACAGTGCTCTGGCAATGAAAATCCTGCAAGTATTGAGGGGCACTTCGAGTTCTAGTTGACCTGTGGAACGGAAGAGGTGGGGAAGCAGGAATGGAGGATGGTGGTGGTAAAGGGGAAGTTGGGGAAGGGCAATGAGAGACATCTGGAATGATTGTTATAGGTAGTTGCGAAGGAGATGAATTTGAAACTGGTATAGAATGTGGTAGGTTGGAAAGAATAGGGGGTGGAGAAAAGGAAAAAATGGAAGAAGGAGATGAATGAGTAAGGTGGAAAGGGAATAGGGATTCATGAAATTTGACATCTCGGGACAGAAATACCTGCCCAGTCTGCAAGTCAAGTAACTTATATGCTTTGACACCGAATGGATAGCCTAAGAATACACATGTTTTGCCTCTAGGATCAAAATTTTGCCGGCCATGAGATAAAGTGGAAGCATAGGCAAGGCATCCAAAGACCTTCAAATGGTTGTACTTTGGTGGCTCATTGAAAAGAGTTTCATATGGAGTTTTATTTTGTAAAAGGGGGGTGGGGGTTCTATTAATAAGGTAGACTGCTGTGAGGACACAGTCAGTCCATAATTTTTGTGGAATATTTGATTGGAATTTCAAAGCACGAGCGACGTTCATGATGTGTTGATGTTTTCTTTCCACTCTCCCATTTTGTTGAGGAGTCTCCACACAACTCTTTTGATGTATAATTCCTTTACTTTGAAAAAAATCTCTCATATAGAATTCGGGTCCATTGTCACTGCGAATGATTTTTACTTTAGATTGGAATTGAGTTTCAACTAAGTTGCAAAATGATATAATACAAGATTTAGTGTCAGATTTATTTTTAAGTAAATAAACCCAAGTTGTACGAGAATAATCATCAAGGATAGTAAGGAAATATCGAGAGCTATCATTAGCAATGGTGGAGTTAGGCCCCTATATATCACAGTGTATGATGTCAAAAGCATGGAAAGAGGAGTGCTGAGATAATGGAAATGGTAAACGATGCTGTTTCGCTAAAGGGCAAATTGAACAAGGGATATGATTCTGAAATTTTAAATTGTTTCTTACATCTGGATCAGTAATTAAAGCTAATTTGGAAATGGGAGTATGACCGAGCCTATAATGCCATAAATCTGAAGTGGAATCCATGTGAATGGCAGATGCATAGGTGGATGAATCTGGTTGAAGGAAATTTGGCCAAGCATCAACTAGAGCTGAAGATGGGACTCGTGACTTGAGGAGGTGATAAAGACCATCTCTGACTTCACCCATTCCAATCATCGTCCAAGAGGCTAAGTCCTAGAGAAAACAAGAGTTTGATAGAAAAATTAGACAGTAGAAATTTTCTTGGGCAAGTTTCTTGGCAGACAACAGGTTAAATTTAAAAGAAGGCACACACAGAACACGGTTGAGAATTAAATGGTCAGAAAATCTTACTACACCAATATGTGTAACAGGGACAGCATCTCCATTAGGTAATTTAACTTGATAACAAACAAAGGATGTTATGGAGGTGAAAAGAGAGGTGCAACAGATTATGTGATCGGTTGCTCCTGTGTCAATTATCCAAGGTAGGGTGTGTGACTGTGGAGAATGCTGTGTGTGAGTGGAAAAGCAAGAAGCCATACCAGAAACTCGGGAGGAGCTGACTTGATTAGTGGAGGGTGTAGGAGAGGGTTGAGCTACGGTAAGGGAAGCCATGGCAGAGCTGGTGTCCTTGGAATGCAAAAGAGTAAGCAATTGCTCGTATTGACTCTTGGTAAGAGCCAATGTATCAGTTGAGTCTTCATCATAATTACTGTCTGGTTGGCCTTGAGAATGGGTGGCTGCTGCTGCAAAGGGTTTGGTTTTGCCATGAAATTTATGGCCAGGGGGGTAACCACGTAGTTTATAACATCTATCAATGCTATGACCAGTCATGTGGCAATGTGTACACTCTGGTGGATCAGCATTACCTGCTTTAAAACAGGCGTCAAGTGAATGGCCAGTGATTTTACAATGGGAACAATAAGGGCGATTGGTTTTCTGGTTACTGGACTTGACAGAGGGTCTGGGTGATCTGTAGAACGGTTTGGCTAGCATAGCCATGGAATCAGAAGGATTAGGACTGGAAATCATTTGGTGTTGGCGTTCTTGTTGCTGAACCATAGAGAAAACACGGTTAAGAGGAGGTAATGGATCAAGGAGCATGATCTGGTCTTTGGTGTGAGTGTATGAATCAGATAAACCCATGAGAAATTGGATAACACAGTCACGATCATATTGGTCATGCAAGATCTTCAGTTTGCCACAGTCACAGTCGGGAATAGGATCATACACAGCAAGTTCATCCCATAGTATTTTAAGATTTCCAAAGTAGGTGCTAACAGAATCATGGTTTTGAGATAAACTAGCTAAATCTCTTTTGAGTTGAAAAATGCGAGGTCCGTTTTGTTGAGTGAAACGATCTTGAAGTTCCAACCACAAAGTGCGAGAATCATCAATCAAAGCCAAGCTAGATTTAACAGAGGAACTTACGAAATTCTGCAACCAAGAAACAACTAAATCGTTGCATCTCTCCCAAGCCTCAAAAAGGGGATCTGATGAAGTAATGGGTTTGGACAATGTGCCATTGATGAATCCAAGTTTATTCTTCGCACGAAGTGCTCGGCTAATGGTGCATGACCAGCTGACATAGTTATCAGCGGTTAGAAGGTCAGCGACTAAGGCAGCAGCTCGATTATCGCCATTCTCAATTCGGAATGGATTGAAGGGGTCTGAAAAATCGAGGTATCGATTGTTTGAAGTTGTGTTATGAGAAACATTGGAAACATTTTCTTCATTTGCCATTGGATCTAACCTTGCTCTGATACCATGTAACAAATGGAATGAGCAAAGGAAAATGACCCAGAGGAGAAAGAGCTGTAGAGAAAATGTTTACTGGTGTTATTTCTCATTACTTCTCAATGATACAGTACACGTATATGTAGGGACTAAAAGAAGAATATTCTAACTAATTCTATCTATGAAAAGTCAGTGATGCCCTCTAAATACAACTCACCAAAAGAAACAAGAAAATAACAGAATGCTAGAAACAGAATTGGTAGTGCTCATGTGTCTGCAACGCCCTCTTCCTTCTTGGTATGTTGTTGTGATTCATTCTCCAATAAATATGACCAATTTTCCATGGTACTAGCATCAGTTGATCTTTAGGAAGTGGAATTAATAGGGGCATAGTAAGAAAAAGACGCGGTGGTGCTGGATTGAAATTCAAAATAATTCCTATGAACTCACGCCACACAAAATATAATATAGAAGGTTAAGCTCAAAACACTCATGACGTGACCAGGTGGGTTACATATTCAAACAAAAACAAATCTAGACGTGAATCTTAAGATATCCTACCAGATCTTCAGAGCTTTCCTTACCAAATGGAAATCAACATCCTCCTTAAAAAAAATGATAGAAGCATGATAGGTTGCGAAGGATATGAACCCAACAATGAAAAACTAAGAAAATACTTAATGAGTGTACTCTTATGAGACATAAGTCTCAAAGAACTTTGACAAGCTATTGAATTTTTTTTTCCTAAACATAATAAGAAATTACATAATTGTACGTCAATATTCTCAAAGTACTATTTGATGTAAGCATCAATCTTTTATTTATACTAACACATTCTAATTCCACTTGAACTAGGAAAAAGTGACCAGGAATATCGAGGGTATAAAGAGATTGAATTTATTTCATGTTCATGTATACTTATAATCAGATTATATATAAATGTAAATGAAATTAATATATAATCATTGTGGAGTCTTTAAATGAACTTGGATAATTGGACATTGGGCTTGGGATGAGACTAAGGTTGACTGGGCTAAAATAGATTTTTGAATTGGACTTAGCATAAATTTTTTGGGAAAAATACATAACTACAACACTTTAAATAGACAATTTCATATCTAGCAAACTAATAAAAATATTTCAAAAATCAAGTGATAAATCATATTATTGTTATAAACTAGAGAGGAAAAGAGAAGACAATAGTTTTGTACGTTTTACTAAGAACAAAAGCTTAATATTTATAGAGAAGGATTATGGATACAACAGTTCTAATGATTAGGGGTGCGAGGTATAAAAGTCATTCATCAATACTGTTATATTTACAACACTATTTATACAATAATAATCTCCTTGAAATATTATTTGGCAAAAACACGATTGGAAAAAAATGCCAACAAATGAAAAAAAACTACAAATAGTTTGGAATAATAAAATGATGTTTTGTTAAAACCTTATCAAGAAAACCAATCGGGACAAAACTTGGTTGAATGAAAAAGATTATAGTTACCCCCTGATTTCAAATCTAGTATTAAGCGATCCAATATTTTATGTCAATTCCTTCAGTATTGATGTCTTGTACATCAATGTTTTTAAGAAAACCTAGTGGGACAAAACTTGATGACTGTAGTAACATGATGATTCAAAAAATAGTTCTTGTTGATTTCTTCGAAAACCTCATACATATAAAAGCATTATTTTGGGGGTAAATGTTATATATGTTATGAACATTTATTACACAAAGAATATATCTCGTCAAAACTTTATTAGGAAAAATCATATGGGAAAAATCACAATGAAAGAAAAATAGTACATTTATTCTTTTAAATATGCAACAAATGTTGTCACAAAATATCGGTCAAGGGAAAAAGAGTACAACGCGTATTTACTCCCATTCATGATAATATTACTTGAATTATGCTTTAAACATATTAAATCCTTCGGTGATAACATTAATAGTCATGCCACATGAGTTAACTATCACATATTTCAAATTTAATGTATCGTCAAGATAACATGATATGGACTCGTGATTCCATCAAGCATAATCTTTGTGAAATTCACTATGTTGAGAGTCGTGCATTATATATTACGTCTTTATTTTTTTGATTTTCCTTTTCGCATATGTATATACTTTTAGATTTTTGGACGGGGGTCCAGAAATTTCAGATTTCTCAAATAAATTCAATTCAGGATTGCTTCCCTTTTATTTGGCCAATAACTCTTCAATCGATATATTTTGACGCATTTATTTCTATTTCTCGCTATATGATACAATACATCATGTGCAAAAGTGTTGTTGACAACTTTTTCTTTTTTCGATTCTATTCTTTTCTATAATGACATAATTTATTGAAATGTCTCATTTTTTAACATATTAGGTACCTGAACCTCTTATAAGGTTTTATAATTCGTTATGTCTAAATACTCATCAAAAGTATATGCCCTATTAATGAGATCATTTTTGTTAATTGCTCCATTTTTGTTTGTAGATTTTTATATTAAAATCAAATACATCACGCTTCAGGCGTGCTATAAATTTATCAAATATAATATTAACTAATTTTCCTTCATGAAATTCATTTAAGTTAGAGTATTTAAAGTTGATGTGTGAGATATTGTTGATCTCATTGGTCTGTAAATGCATTTAAATAAATTATCTTTCGAATTTCTAGTTCGAATTATCTTTTGCTAGAATTTAGATAATGATGCATTTGTACATTATTTTCAACTTCTTAATTCATCCCCTTAATGTTGGGAGAACTGTCCAATCAAATTGACAATCAGCAAACCGTGTTATAAAATATCATCAATTTGAGATAAAGATTCAAACTACTCATTTATTCTCAGCATTTTTTACGTTCTATCTCAGTGCATTGTAACAGATCAATTTTACATATATTGTACTATCAAAATAATTTAATGAAAAAATTAGGCTCTGACCATAAGCCAAGTTGTAACTAGGAGAACTATGATATTGACATGATGCGTAATAACTTTCCCTAAACTGAAATGGGAAGTATTTGATTCTCAATTAAAAATTAGGCTCTGACCATAAGCCAAATTATAACTGGAGAATTATGATATTGGCATGATTCATAATGACTTTCCCTAAACAAAACTTTTGTTCTTAATTAAATTAATTGAATTGGAGGCGTTTAACAAACAATAGTGTTAAACCATTTATCGACACCTTAACTAAAATTTATCAAAATGTTGGAATTTTGGATCATTAGGATTCACAAGACACACCGTGGAGAGTGACGAGGCCCCATAATTTGAGCAATAATTTTGCAAATTTCAGATTGCGAATACCATGCAATCATCTAATATTAATATCAAATTTATTAGAAACAAATAATATCAAGATGATCAACGTGGAAGGTGACGAGGCCTCATATATCATTCTAATTAATTTTAAAAAATATAAGAAATTCAGTCCCTATTTATGTAGAGATGACCTATTTCATAAAAGAAAACAAACATCATATATGATTTTATTTGATTGAAAAATCTTTTGATTCTGCATTGAATATCCATTTGAACTTTTAATTTTGCCTTATTATTGATCAAGTGACGAGGCCTCATATATCATTCTAATTAATTTTAAAAAATACAAGAAATTCAGTCCCTATTTATGTAGCGATGACCTATTTCATAAAAGAAAACAAACATCATATATGATTTTATTTGATTGAAAAATCTTTTGATTCTTTATTGAATATCCATTCGAACTTTTAATTTTGCCTTATTATTGATCAAGTGATTGTCCAATTAATCTTGCCAAACATCAAAGTCAAATTGAACTTCTGGTTCAATATAGGATATAATTCAATTATTTAATTTCGAAGAATAATATCCATTTGAATATTTAATTTCGCATCATTATTGATCAAGTAATGGTTCAATTGGTCATTCCAAACAATCAAGTCAAATTGAACTTCTGGTTCAATATAAGATATTATACAATTATTTATTTTCGAAAAATTTGATTAAACATTATATAATCATATATTATTCAAGCAGTCAAACTAATCAATGTTCTCATGACATTAATTATATGTTTTCCTTCGAAGATAAATATGAATTCAAAATAATACATTCTCTGAAACACGTGCTACTTTGAGAGCAAATTGTATTTTATTATTGCACATTTAAAAGTAATATGTCAATATTCTTTTGAAATATTGAAAGTTATAATTTATGCTCTTTATGAACAATCAAAATTATTATAATAAATTATATAAGAATTTACACTTCAGTAGTAAAAACATAATTTATGTTAAATCATATTTAATTATGCTTTTCGAGAGCAAGTAATATTCTTTTGAAACATTAATTAAGATTATTTCTTTTTAAGAATAATATATAATATTCTTACGAAATATTACTGTAAATAATTTGTTTTCATCATTGATTAACCAAATAGGCATTAAACAACGTCACTACTGAATTTATATAAAATTCACACAAACAAGATATACAAATAGGATATGGATAAAGTTATGATATATAAAAAAAATAATCATGATTCATAGTAGAATAAAATAATCATGATTGATTAGTACATGCATTAGTAAAATTTATACATACAGTAAAATAAACACTAGAACGGCTATGCATAAATCCTCTATCTATGTGTTTGTTTTATTCCATAAACAATACATAAATATTAATTGGATGCTCGAATTGAAAAAAAAAAAAAAAATTCATGTCACCAAATTGATTTTGGTACATTCGATAGATGATTATGTTTATAAAAATCATTACCTTTTAACTAATTCACTTTGATTTTTAAAGATTCATGCTGATAATGTGTTATAAGCTATAAAGAAAAAGAGAACAAAAGGGAGAAGACAATATATTTGTGTGTTTTGCTAAGAACCAAAGTTCCGTATTTATGGAAAAGAATTAAGGCTATAAGAGATACAATAATCTTAATGACCAGGACTGCGGGATATAAAAGTCATTCATAAATACTACTATATTTACAACAATTATATATTTTTAAGATATCAACGTGATGAAATCTAGGGAAAGTAATTAATTTAGGATATTTACATCAACAATGTCATATCCTAATATAGATAATTTAATAATTGTTTTCCACACCTCACACATACACACACTCTCTCTCTTCATGATATTTTCTTTTCAAAAATTAGGTGATTACATGTGACTTGTGATAAAATTTTGTGACATGTAACTTAATTAAACTAGTCACAGTCATAATAACACCTAATTTATGATCATGATCACATACTAATCATAAATCACACAAGTCCAGAAGACACAACTTATGTCACAATTATAAATTTAATCGTAAATTACACTTTTTTATATGTCACAAATTATTTATTAATCATAAATTACCAAAATAATTGGTCACAATCACTCTTCGTCTCACACCACCTCACCTACACCCCACTTCACCATCGTTGGCACCATGTTGGTCGCCACTTCAAATCCACAACCCACCATCACCCACAACCACCACCTTCATCTCAAATCCACAACGACCAACAACACCTTTACTCCCAAATTCATACAACCACCAAGACTTCCACCTTGAATCCGTCCTCATCTCCACCTCTACCTCCAACCCACCACCACCACCACCACCACCACCACTTGCACCTAACACTTGCAATCTACAACCACCACTGTCGTCGTAACCTCCACACTATTGAATTGATATGTTACAGGTACAACTCCACTATCATCGGGCATCGATACTACCTGTTAACTGAATTAACATAATCAATCCTAGTCAGCTCCATATCATCCAACTACTTGTACCAGCTGGAGCAGCCATCACACTTTCAGCCTTGCTGTGAATTCCGATTGTTTGTTGCTTGTGGTCCTACACAAATTTGTTACAAAATATTCTAGACATGATCCATGATTTTAGGAACTAATTCACAGCTGTATATTCTAGATCCTTGTAAATTTTCTCCATTATATAAAATCTGATGACCTTAGTATTTGAGGTCACGGTTGATAGCATTACTCAATCTTACTCCAAAAATTAACTTGGTATCAAAGCTTCAATGGCAAACGCCAGCAACTTCAATACACCCCAAAATGCTGATCCCATTCCTGCTTCAGCTTCAGCCTCCAGTAGTACAGCTACTCATCTGATAAACAATGGCAGCACTACACCTTTTGGAGTCAACCTTACTCAAGTTGTTTCAGTCAAGCTGGACAAAAACAACTATCTACTATGGAAGAATATGATCTTACCTATTATACGTGGACACAATCTTGAGGGCTATATCTTAGGG
Source organism: Fraxinus platypoda (assembly GCA_903798405.1). Taxonomy (NCBI): domain Eukaryota; kingdom Viridiplantae; phylum Streptophyta; class Magnoliopsida; order Lamiales; family Oleaceae; genus Fraxinus; species Fraxinus platypoda. The sequence goes on from CAIGRT010181381.1 coordinate 18,301, forward strand.
ACAAAGGTGTGTCCCCAAGAATTCATTGGAAGCCAGGTTACAAGTGAGACTAGTACCAGCATTGAAATGGTAAAGAATCCAGAGTTTGGCCNTTGAGGGCTATATCTTAGGGACAAAGGTGTGTCCCCAAGAATTCATTGGAAGCCAGGTTACAAGTGAGACTAGTACCAGCATTGAAATGGTAAAGAATCCAGAGTTTGGCCAATGGATGTCAATGGACCAGTTGCTCATGGGCTGGCTCTTTTCATCTATGACCCCTGACATTGCAATGAGAGTCATGGGTGCCACTAATATTCTAGAGCCTGGAATGAGAAGCTGAAAACTACACTTCTAGGTTGGAAATTCAAGCAGTCTGTTGCAGACACTTCACTTTTCTACTTCAAAGATTAAGATCAAATAATCTTTGCACTAATTTATGTTGATGACATTGTAATAACAGGTAATGACAGAACCTTGCTGCAGAACTTTATGGACAATCTCAACACTACCTTCGCATTAAAGGACATGGGAAGGCTGCATCACTTCCTTGGAATTGAGGTGTTATGGCATGATTCTGGAATTCATCTCACACAAGCCAAATATGTTGCTGATTTACTAGAAAGGTTTGAATTACAAAATGTAAAACCTTGCATCACACCTATACCTGCAGGCAAAGCAATGTCAAAAGGCAATGGGGAAGCTTTGACAAATCCAACAGTCTACAGAAGTGCTGTAGGAGGACTTCAGTACCTCCAATATACCAGACCAGATATCACCTTTGTCGTTAACAAATCGAGCCAATTTCTGCAAACTCCAACTTCACTACACTGGCAAGCATTGAAGAGGGTATTGAGGTACCTTAAAGGGACAATAAATCATGGACTTTGGATTCAAAGAAGCGACAGACTCACGTTGAACGGATATTCAGATGCAGATTGGGCGTCTTGCCCTGATGACAGACGTTCAACCACTGGCTACTGTGTCTATCTAGGAGAGAATCTCATCAGTTGGTCTTCAAAGAAACAGCAGGTTGTGGCACGTTCAAGCACTGAATCAGAATATAGGGCTCTTGCCTCAATCACATCAGAAATATCCTGGATTCAGTCACTCTTTCAGGAACTGGAACTACCTTTAGCTGAAACTCCAATCATTTGGTGTGATAACACAAGTACTGGAGCTTTAGCAGCAAGTCCAGTATACCATGCCAAGACAAAACATATAGAACTAGATGTACACTTCATCAGAAACAAAGTTATAGCCAAGGAACTGGAAGTAAAGTATATACCAACATCAGATCAAATTGCTGACTTATTGACAAAAGGACTAAGTCATTCACAATACCTCTTCTTGAAGGACAAGCTGGGAGTGACTCTAGCACCCTCCAGCTTGAGGGAGGGTGTTAACTGAATTAACAGAATCAATCCTAGTCAGCTCCACATCATCTAACTACTTGTACCAGCTGGAGCAGCCATCACACTTTCAGCTTTGCTGTGAATTTCGGTTGTTTGTTGCTTGTGGTCCTACACAAATTTGTTACAAAATATTCTAGACATGATCCATGATTTTAGGAAGTAATTCACAGCTGTATATTCTAGATCCTTCCTTGTAAATTTTCTCCGTTATATAAAATCTGATGACCTTAGTATTTGAGGTCACGGTTGATAGCATTACTCAATCTTACTCCAAAAATTAACTCTACCTAAGACGGCCACCACCTCAAATTCACAACCGCCATCACCAACTACACCTCAAATCCACCTTAGATTTATGTTGCCGTCGATAGACAATGATTTTCTGTTGCTGTCGTCAAGACTTTTGGGTCAGATCTATTGCCAGAGGGTTTGAATTTAAAAATGGAGCTTCCTGTTCTAAAGAGAAGATGAAGAAATTGTTAGAGAGATAAAGAAATACATTAGAGAGAGAGAGAGAGAAAAATGGTTTTGATACAGGAGAAATGATGTTGCGTTTTTTTGAGATTAAAGTAGTGTGAGAAATGGTTAGGGAGAGACAAATGAATTTTTGATTAATATCTGTTTTCTGCAAAAAAAATTTAATGATCTGATTTTTGAAAAGTATAGTTAAAAGATAATGTTTAGGTTAATTTTTCCATTTCTTTTTTACAATTTACTTTGCATTTGGGCAGGGATAGACTGCGCTATATCTGCCCCTGGCCTTGACCGACGCAGCTGGAGGCTGCTTCCACATTGGCTACTGAAGGTCGCAACATGCCGTTAATCAACCCTTTGAATAATAATATCAGTCTGGGCCATTTTGCCAACAATTCTTAGTTTTAACAGCATCGTGTATGCGCCAAACAAGGAAGTTGAATCTACATATGATATCATCAAATTTTGTAGAGAAACCGTGCCAAGAAAGCCAATATAAAATTTTAGATAATAAATTTCAGAACTTTACGTGAGGTACCTTTCTGTTGGGTGTTGGACCTGTACTGATGCCTTGTGGCAGCCAAAGGCACTGCTCCTAACCTGTTTAGGTGTTGCGGTTCAGCCACTGCTGCTCAAAGCCGAAGCTGGAGGTGCTGGTACAAAGTGGCTGCTTTTAAGCCTTATTTGTTGTCGCTAAATTCATCTTGAGTGAAAAATCTGAATCAATGAAGATGTAATGTGTATCCAATGGAGAAGGTGAAGTTGGCATTTTTACCCATCACCCATTGAAGGCCTGCTTGATCAATCTTCTATGGATGATGCTACTCTGCCAGGGCTACAACTGGCCCCTGGTGGCCCTGGCATAATCTATTAGCATCAACAAATCTTGACAAAAATATATGATTGAGGAAAACAAGGAATCATTGAAGAAGAAATTCTAAAGATGATAGAAATGAGAGTTGTAATTTTATTCATTGAGAAAACATCAATAT
>CAIGRT010181390.1:0-16761 GCA_903798405.1 Fraxinus platypoda
GCTCCACCATCTCTCAATTTATTTAGTAGCTTTAAGAATTTTTGAGTTTTCATATTGCATTTGCATAATGATTTGATTTCTTGATTTTATACAGATTTTCTCTGCATGATATGATTGGTAGAATGGGCGTTTCAGATTATGAGTTCTCAAGATTTACCAAAAAAAAAAAAATGTAGACATAGATGTTATTTAAAAGTTCAGACACAGATCAGAGACTTGACTTCTTTTGTGTCCAAAGATTTTTTGTGCTAGTAATTAATTTCTTCATTTGGGAGTTTCAAAGTCTGGGTTCTGCTTAAATTCTGCTGATATTTATAGAACATGTATTGACACTTGATATGCAATTAAATTTACGGCATTCCGTGTCTTAAAAACTTTTACAGTGACTTTTTTCCGTGTATTAAATTTGTGGGGCTTTGCAGATTCTAGGTTGTGTTTTAAAATTTAAAATATTAAGTTGAATTGTGGCTGCTCAAGGAATTAGAAATGGTGCTGGTATTGGCATTAGGTGATTTGCACATATCACACAGGGCGGCTGATCTGCCACCAAAGTTCAAGTCCATGCTTGTTCCAGGCAAGATCCAGCATGTAATCTGCACTGGAAACCTATGTATCAAAGTGAGTTACCGTTTTATCTATTAAGTAATTTTAGGAATTATTGTGCTCATGAGAATAGAGGTATACTATTATTCAAGAAGATCTATGAATACACAATTCTATATTTACCCAGTCATATGTATCTACCTTGCCTTGAAGCGAATGTCAAAACCTTCAGATTCCACATTAGCATTCCCTTAATTTAACTGATTGGTTACTGATTTTAATCAATGAGCGAGAGAAAAAACAATATCAAAACGTTTATTATATTTGATCCCTTGTTTGAGAGGTTCTTCTATCATGTTATACTTGTGCTATAAATTTTCGCCATATGCACTGGGAAGTTATATTTCAATATGAGTTGCTATACCTTTAATAGCTTTCTCTTGTTTTCTCATTAAACAGGAAAGATATTTTATGGGTTTATGTCATCGTCTATCTTCGTTTAGAATCAGGTGTTTCTGCAAATGGGATTTGTTTCGAGTCTTTATTTCTCTATATTAAGCTGCTACAACCTTCATGATGGCTATTTTTCATTCCATGGTGTCTTTTGCTTGCTTTAGCTGTCTACTTAAGTTGGTCTACATGAATTATTGTGTAAATATGCATTGGTAATTATTGAATCTTTTAAAGTTCTTGTTTGTTGCCTGGCATTCCTAAGTTGGGAATTGGAATCTAGAATTAGAATATTCTATTTGGGAAAAATAGAAGAGAATTTTTTCCTATTTTTCTGTTAAACAGAAGAAGTTATAGTAATTTGCATATTTATGCATACTCCGAGAAATTGGTAGAAAAGTTTTATATATATGCTTTGCTTGAAGTAGAAAGTTTTAATTGCCAACAATGGATCATTGAGCGCTTCTTTATATATATATATATCCAGAGGAATGATGCAAACCATATTTTTGGTTAAAAAACCATATTTATGTGGTTATGTTGTCACCTGCTCTGTAGATTTATTTGAGAGGCAAAACTTCTAAATTCAATAGATTAATGAATTCATGTGGGAAATTTACCTTCACCCTTGCCTAATAATTTCCTTGATGTTGTTCTTCTAAAATCTTTTCTAGTGAGCATGGAGATGTGAAAGGGTAAAAAGGAAAAGAAAAGAAAAAGACTATGAAACAAGAAAATATTGATAAGTAATTCTGACATTTAGCGAAAAAAGGGTGAAGGCACCTTGGGACCAGTGAGGACAACTGTCCCAGTTGGATTTTGGGGGGAAATCTTTTTACTGATTTCCTGCCTACCAAGCACCACTACCATTTAGAAAACGAGTGTCAGAGAAACTTTAGATCTTCTGAAATAAGAAAAGACAGAGCTGTATTGTTTTGAGAATTGAATGTTGATTTTTTTTTTTTAATATAAACTTGAATGGCAGAGAAGCAACTATGCACATTGTAATTTTTTCTTGTCAATGCACCGAACCAACATTTCAGAGTTCCCTTTCTTGTTTCCTCCATCCTTTTCTAGATTTTACTGTTGGGTTGTGTTTAAACAACAAAAAATACCCTTATAATGTTGTAGGATGTGTAAAAAACGTAGCTCAAACAGACGACATAGCTATCCAGGTGTTTACAGAATTTTGATTACCAGTTAATTACCATCATAGAAGATCGTTGCGAGGATGGCTGGATCCTTTTTTTGTTGAGTGCACACACTTTACTAGCTGTGCATGTAACCTTGCTATGGGGTGTTGATCATCAAATTTTCGCAACAAAGTGAAGTGTGAAAATTTACAACTTCTCATTATTTACCATATGGGAGTTCTTCCTTGCTGGACAGGGTTGCAGCTACTGATAAATATCAATTGTTTCCTACTTTTTTGGGCATGATGTCTGATGTAAATATAAATTCTTTAAAGACTATTAACTAGGTTTTTTTCCTACTTAACCATAACTAAGTTCTCCTTTCTTCTCAGATATGGTTTTTCACGTACTTATATTTTAGTACTTCACTGTATGAAAGGTTTTGCACCTACTTATATTTCAGTACTTCGCTGTATGAAGACCTATTTCACATTTATCATATTAAATATTCATATTCTGTGATTGAGTTGGCATGATCATTTGGATGAAAGTTGAAAATGTATGTGAAGTGCGGAGAGATTGACCTAAACTGGTGCTATTACATTTTATAGAAGAAAAGATACAATATACGGAAGTAGGAATTTATTTATTTATTTTTTGGAGAGGTCCAAAATAGAGAGGAAGACAATCAATTTGAAATGTTTCCTGGCGCCTTGTATAGAAACTCGAAGTTCATTTGTCTTCTGATCTTCTCTATTCAACGTGTTTGACTAAATGCTTTCGGCATTACATGTTTCAATGAGTCTTTTGTTGGATTCTATCTGTTTAAAGCTCTTGTGAATAAATATTATATATGAATTTTTTATTCAATGACATTTTCACCGAGCAGGAAAAACCTAACATGCTAAGTATGGAATGACTTCAACAATGTGATTATATTTGCAGGAGGTGCATGACTACTTGAAGACTGTTTGTCCAGACTTGCATATTGCTCGAGGTGAATATGATGATGAGGAGACACGTTACCCGGAAACAAAAACACTTACTATTGGTCAGTTTAAACTTGGAGTGTGCCATGGTCATCAGGTGTGATTTCATTTCCTGAGATATTTTATCCTATTTTGAGTTGAGGATTGTTATTGGTTTTCCTGATCATCAGGCATGGACTGTAGTTGGTTTTTTTTGGCCTTGTACTTCTAACCATGCCTTGCGTTGTACTGCTTATTGAGCAGTGGCTGAACAAGTGACATTACATAGTACATCTTTTGGAATTATACAGTCTAGAAGCTTCCTTTTGTGTCCTTGTTCTTCTTTTCACTAGTTTTTCATGCGCTAGTGGATCAAAACATTTGCTGGAATGATTGAGAAAAAAGAGAACCATAAACACTGAACAGTCCTCTCGAGAACGAAATTTTTTTTTGGTAAAATAGTCATTTACGGATTCACTTTTCTGAAGGTTATACCATGGGGGGACCTGGACTCACTGGCCATGCTCCAGAGGCAGCTGGATGTAGACATTCTTGTCACCGGTCATACCCATCAGTTTACAGCATACAAACATGAGGCTGGAGTTGTTATAAATCCAGGGTCGGCAACAGGGTCCTACAGTAGTATCACTTATGATGTCAATCCAAGCTTTGTTCTCATGGACATTGATGGGCTGCGGGTTGTGGTATACGTATATGAACTCATTGATGGAGAGGTTAAGGTTGACAAAATTGATTTTAAGAAAACGGCATCAAGCTCTTAACCTCCTGATCTGAAAAGTAGTCGTGGATGCATTCATCAGAGTGTATCGGCCAGTGGATGAATATGCATATGCTTGCATTTGGAACTTGATTTCACATATTTTTATTTGTTTCGTTTTTCATTTCCTTTCTCGGTGGCGCTTATACAACTGTTGCCTAAGGCCATTTTCTTATGGATCTTAGATTTAGTTTTCTTTCTTTTTCTTTTTTTCCCCTACAAAATATTTTTCTTTGGTTGCTTTGTAATTCTAAAACTATGCACAACTTATCAATTAGTTGACTTCTAATTTGAAATTTATAATGAACGTCGGATTTATGATGCTCAAAAATGTCCAATCTGTTATGATGAGTTGTTTTGACATCACTAATTGTGCACTTATTTGAAGAAAATCGGTTTTATGGCAAGTAGAATCGGGGTGCTAAATGAAAATTTATATAAAAGTCGGATTTAGAAATGTCCAATATGTTATGATGAATTGTTTTGACATCGCTAATTGCGTGTTTGACCTTGACTATTTGAAGAAAATCGGGTTTTTGCGGGTAGAAATGGGATTCTAAACTAAAAAATAAACTTGGATTCTTGAACATCTATCCATCAAATGTCATCACCATAACTTGGCCGAAAGACCATTTTGGTCCTCAATTATGATGCAAGGAAAATTGCATTTAATAATAATGCATAGCACCTGTTTGGAAGGGACTTTTCCAAGATTTGAAGCCATTTTATAACCGTTGGACAGCTCAGAAGTGGGGTCCATTGTAGCTGTTGGCTTTGTTTGCCCTTACACTAAATTATCACAATTTCCAAAGATGCCCTTTGAGAATAGTTAATATGATGATTAGAAAAAATGTGTACAAAGTAATTCAAAATAATAAAAATGATACTATAGACTTTTACCATTTTTTAGGTGATAGTTTCTATTAATGGCTTAAATGTCTGGCAGCAATGGAAAAGCAGACAACGGTCATATTTGGGCTAAAAATCTTGGGTAAATCTCTCCCAGACAGGTTCATAATTGTGATGTGGGCCCATGACAAGGATATAAATGTATTTGACGCAAACAATCGATGACTTGTTAAGCTATTTAAACAATCTAAATTGCGACATGCAATGAAAGTATCAAATTTTGATAAAATTCTTATTGGGCGTCATTTTTTGCTCATTATTAGAAGAAATATAGTTGTTACAAAATGAAAGTTATCAGATAAAAGTCAAAAAAAGGGCTAAGTGGGACTCAAAAACGATAACATTTCTTATAAAAATGACGAGGAAAATGCAAACAAACCAAACAGGGTCTAAATGATTAATTAAAATTTAAAACCAGATTACACAACCCCTAATAGTAACAAACAATCTTCTTTGTTACTTATTTGACCAAAACAGCATGAAAAAACGGCTAGCAATTTGAAATTTGAAATTCGAAACTGCAATGAGATTGAGAGAGCGTAAATGCCAATGTTGGGACCCAAATGCTGATTAGCCGTTCCGTTTGGAATGTTTTTTCCCGCTCACCCTTTAAACTCTTCTTCTATAAATTTACAAATCCTCTCATTTTCTCTCTCCGTGTTCTCATTCATCTCTTAAACCATGGACGATTCTGTCGCCAAAGTTCAATCTTCTGCTTCTTCTGGTAAGCCTTTATTAGAACAGGAAAAATAGATAGAATTTGTGTGTTATACTATTTAATATTCAATTGATGGGCGAATTTTATTCTGTGAATGCAGGCAGATCAGCTGCAAGGCTTCTGCGGTATCCTCTCCGATCTGCCACGAAATCTAAGGAGGAGAAGCCACCGCTCGTTGATTCCTCAAACTCATCTGCCCATAACAGGTTCTCTCTCTCTCTCTCTCTCTCTCTATGTTATTGATTTTTATTTTTATTTTTTATATTATATATATCGCACCCCACTAAGCAAGAATAAAGATCCACTCTTATTATAAATTCAGGTTTTCTTTTGATTGTTAATTCCGGGTGCATCTGGTAGATGGATTGAAGATAGAAAAGATATCTTACAGTTACTTTCGGTTACTTATTTTAATTTTTTTTTCATTAACGATTTGGCCACAGGAGTAAGAATTAGATCACCCCACGAACTGAAGAATACATTTTTTTTTTTCGCTTTTAAATTTCATTAATTATTTTTCCTCGGAAGTAATTACTGCCTTTTAGGAAGTATTTGGTCAAATTGCAACGGATATGGACAGCTATGATCAAATTTTTCATACAATTTCTACTTAAATCGATATTTTATCCATCGCAATTGTTGCCAAGATGCATAAATGAATCTTGGATACTTCACTTGTGAAGACATATATGTAGCCAATTTATTATCAAGTATAAATTAAAAGCTGCAAGACTTGTATAAATTAAAATTTTTAAATTTGGCTGCTGTTTCTTAATCCAAAGATGGCAGATGATAGTCTATGATATAGTGTAAGCTCAACCTAGAAAATCAGAGGGAATATGAAAAATGATGCAGAGATGTATAACATTTTCATTACAAAATATGCAAACAGCTGCAATTCAATTTATGCAAATCGCGTAAAAGATACATATGCTACTCTGTTTCCTGATCTTCATTTCCATGAAACTATCACTTAATATCATTTTTGGTATATATATTTAGGGGAAAGCTTGCATCAAGTGTGAGTAAAAGTGTTAGTGTTCTTGATCTGTCTGACAAGAAGGTGGTTGCCAAGCCACCAAGAAGGCTGTCTGTTCCTTCCAAGCCAACCGCCAGCCCTGCTCCAAGAACTATTGGCAATATCACTCCAATTTCTGAGACGAGGGCAAAGAGATCTGCCAGCAAACATGGGAAAAGTAGTGATACACCAGTCTCTGATGTTTCGAAATCATCAAGTCGAAAGAAATTCAGTGTTCTATCATCAGCCTCTTATTGGCTGTCTCAGATTAAGCTCTCTGAATCTGCTGCTAAGCATTCAATTTCACTAGGTTTCTTTAAACTTGCTTTAGAGGCAGGATGTGAGGTATTGTTAAATGTGTAATTGAAATTCTTTTGTTGTTAAATTCACGCGCGAACTTTAGATTTTTATATGGGAACACTGACCTCTTGTTATATATGCATTATCTATTTCAACTTTGTCTCAGCCCATGCAGCGAATGAGGGACGAGCTAAAATCATATGTTCACTCCCATAACCTTTGTGAACTTGGAGAACTTGGAGAACCTTTGAGAGAACTATTTGACAGCTATGAAATTTCAGAGAAATTTGAGCAGTCAAATGTCTCTGATACCGGTTCTCAAATGCCTGGAGAAGGAAATAACTCATCCGATGGAGATGTCAGCTATCCTTCTTCTGTAACAGATTCTGAGAAGCCGAAGCCCAAGGCACTGGACATTGATGTTGATGTAAATTGCCAAGTTAAAAAACCAAACAAGGAAACGCTTCAAATGAATGACTCTTTAAAGAGGAGCAGAAGATCAGTCAACAAGAATGTGACAAGCGCAAAGTCTCCTTCAGAAGTTCAGAATCACAGCACTCAAAAGAAACCCCAAAAACCAACAAAGCAAGATGTTGCTAAAAAGGGGAAGGTGATGAAACAGGGAAAGAAGTCTGCTCCTGGAGAAGGTAATTGCACCAATTCTTTTACATTAAATAATTTGTTTCTTTAAAATTCTTGTTTGGTTGTCCTAATAACTGTTTCTATTACTGTTGCAGGTCCCCTTAACACTCCACCAGAGGTATCACTTCAAGAAAACAAAGAGAACATGGTAAAGAATTCTGCTAGACAATATTACATTCAAGAAACTTGATCAATTTTGTGATTTGTAAAAATTTCTAATATTGCACATTTCCCTGTAGGCTGCTTCTGAGATGGAAGAGAACGGATCAACTGATGTTTAAACTACAACTTAACCTAAGCAATGCAAAGTTTACGAAGTATTATTTGGTGTGGTCTTCATAGTTTTAGTTGGAGCCTCTTCGTTTGTATACATTACAGAAAAAGCTTTAATGTGTGAAGTTTGTAATTTTCTTGTCTCTCTGTTTTGGAAAGTGAATTAATTACTTTTGCCAATCAATACACAAATTATTTCTGTGAATTGTATTTAAGTCAAAAGAAAGTTGAGAAATTTACGGAGGTTTTATTTTGAATTCAAATCCACCTCATCATGTTACTCGCCATAAAATTTATGAGCCACAAAAGATACAGAAATGGTAACATAGATTCCAAGAGCAAGTGCATCACAATTCCAAGGAAATTCAATGCATAACATTAGAATACGACAAGGCACAACTCAACGTCTTATATAGTCCTAGAAGCTATAACAGGACTTGTGTCACAGTCGAAAAAGTTTGCTTAAGTGGTACATTTTACTTGAAAGTAGGTTTCCAAACTCTTGCTTCCCTTACCCTATGCATCAGAGGTCAATCTGCCGTCCAGCTCTGCTCCACAACTTCCCTTACCCTGTGATTATATTCTCGCTTGTTCTCACTGAACATCCGAGCAGCTTCAGAATTTGCAGGGGAATTAGGGTTCGGATCACATAACAAAGACTGCAATAATAATGAAAATTGTGCAATTCATTAGAAGCACAAACTGTTATTAAATAACAACTAATAAATCTAAAATCGAGACAGCTACCAGTAATTTTAACGGATAATGGTTATGCAACTTATAAGACATCTGCTACTCTGTTTCTGTGTGTTCTTCAAGTAGGAACATATCCTACCTTTCATTAAATAAGCATTTCATCTTTTTTCTCTTCAAATAGCAGATAATACGTGCCAGTGAGAAATTTAATCAAGGCTTCACACCCTGAATCTTTGGACACTAGTTGCCATACAAAGTCGAGCCATATTCTAGCATTCAGTATTGCGAACACTGTTTAGTGCGAACACTGTTTAGTATTTCTAGAAACTTAAAAGTTTTAATAATTTGTTCTGGAAATTCGCTGAAGTCCAGCATCGGATAGTCAAAGAAACATGAAATAATTATGAAGTTGCCTAATTATTTGTATGGATTGCAACTTGAAAGCGGTGAAATTATATAATGATCCATAAGGAGACCCCAGAACCTTTCACAGAAAGCAAAAGCTCTCAGATTAAGACACACATGATTAACAAAAGCGTAATGAAATAAAATTGAACTTTGGCAACATTGAATTGCAATACATATAGCTGGTGAAGAAGTAATGAAAAGTTTCTCTTGACAAAGGAAAATTATTAGAATCAGACTCAACAACCCTTTGGTTTATATCTTTGAATAGTGGTTAATTTTTCCATTAACAATACAGCATCAAATGATGGATCCTTTATACGAGAAAACAAAAATAGACATTTCGTATCTCCCACTAATCACTAAGTACAAAGGTCAATGATGCTTGGACTCAAGTATGGATACGTATCTAAGTGTCAGATCTTTTACAGATCTTTTATTTTTTAAAATGTAGGTTACGGGGACATTGTTAAAAAGAGTCAAAATTTCGGACACGGATACGTCTTTCAAACTTCAATTTTTCTTTAATTTTCCCTCTTCATTCATGGATAACATGAAATATATTTTTAATTATTTTTAGATTTATTATTTTCTTAACAGTTGCCAAGATTTGATGCTTCTTTTTATAATTCTGGGCCTGCTATCCTGAGCCCATTTCATTTACCAAACAGCCCACCTACCCAACAAAACCTTCCCAACATCAAGCCCAGCCCCATATTACAGCCCAACTACACAATAACACATTATAATTCCACCCCAACCTAATTCCACCCCCAAAACTGGCTCATCCTCCATCTATCTCTCTCTTCCACCCCCAAAAACCCCAGATACAGCTGCCTCCAACGGTGGAACTATGTATTGGAACAATTAGAGGCTTCTGAGTGTGTATTGGAACAATTAGAAGGCTTTTGTAGAAACGAGAAAGAAGAAAAGGGAAAGAAAAAATAACGTAGAAAGAAGAAGAAGCAGAAGCGGCACCGTGCCCGGTTGAAATTTAGAGGATCCAACACATATCCCATAGCAGTACCCATGTCATCTCATGTCGACGCGGGTACTCCGACCATTTCGAAGAGTCCGAGCATCACGGCTAAAGGTGTAGATGAATTTCTTCCTTTGACCTCTACATTCTATCACCACTTCACACAATGGTAATTCAGTTCCGTGAGCTACACTTTATGCAAATAACTTGCAAGAAAATAATAAAAGTTGTATCAAGGAAACTTATTCCATATGTATGACTATGTTAAATTGATTTTTTCAAACACATCTCCTCACTCTTATCTTATTTTGTACATGGAGACAAATCCACATTCATTTTCCACACATCAAGAGGCAAAAATGGCAGTGAGAAAGATAAATACACCTTTCAGCTCTATTCAGTACAATTTTGCAAAGCGAACTGGGGTGTTCAACTTGAGATGGAGAAAGTACATAGAAAACCTACTCTACTCAAGACTAGCATGTGTAGTAGCAAGATTTGCCACAGTACATGGACGATATAATAATAGGACAGATTATGAACAAACAGGAATATACAATGGAAAGAAAATTGTAAAAGTGGTGGAATAATAATTGCAAATCAGAAACACGGGGTAATTCCAAATCAATGACGAATTCAATTACAGACATCCAATCTAGGGTCATATTAAACAAAATAACACGAAATTTTGGAAAAAAGTTTCATTGATGTATTGAAAGTTTGATTAGGTATTAAATTCAAGAATCTCTGCCTTCGTTCAGGACATATAATTGTCCGAAGCCAGTAAGCTACCTTTTTTCCTTGGATTAAAAGATTATTATTAACGGAGACTAGAAAGAAAGAAATACAAATGCCAAAATTCCTCAACATTTGGGAAAAAGAATTAAGAATTGAGGACAGCGTCTCTCATCCTCAGAGCACATCTAGGGCCCGTTTGGTAGAGATTAAAATCGGATTAAAATTGAAAAACTAGTCGTTATTGTTGACTTTAATTAGACGAGTGAAACCAATAACGGCTATATTTTCAATTTTAATTGGATTTTAATCGGTACCAAACGGGCTCTAATAAACCCAAATCCCTCACACCTTATAAAGGCCGCACCAATTCAAGTAGGTCTACTAATTCCTTAAGAAAATGGAAGGAATATAAAAAAATAATTTTACTACCAATAAAGTTTGGCATCCTCGATGGGTCAACCAAAAGTATATGCATGCATGAAAAACTGAATATTCCAACTAAAATGATTGAATTAAGGACGACCAGATTAAGTAAAAATTAACACGAAAAATTGTAGATGAGCCTCTGCACTGCAGATTTGAAGACAACGAGTAACTAAGACCCACAATATTTTATGTCTCTTAAGATTCAGAAAGCATCTGATATTTTCCGAAGTAAAAGGAAAAGAACAAGTAGCACCCTTGCCCTCAGGTTGAAGCTTATATCAAATAGTTTTGCTTAAATATTAGCAGATTTATGAATTTATCTTACAATGCGGATCGGTATGTTTTAGAAGAAGAGGTGGAGGTATAAAACTCCTAACTACCAGTAATTGTCATTACACACTGTAATATTCTGACACGTCAAGTATGAAATGATAAGAGTGCCTCAGTTTTTCTCTAGACAAGTATACCCCGAAGAGATCTATTTTAACTAGTGAAGAAGGTGGGACTTGAGCATCTATTTAAAATCACACGTGAATTTAATGTAACCAGCACCTGTTGTCTGCACTTAAGAAAATGCAACACCTCAGCAATAACAAGTTCTCAAAACAACATACTTGACCTTTGATCAGTAAATCATATGAACCTTCACAACCACTTATAATGGTTAAAAAGATAAGCACCATAACGTACACTCCATCTGCAGTTCTAATCAATAAAAAAAATGCCATCTCCACAGAAGGTAGCTAATTTATCATCTTATTTAGCAGTGCAGATCCCTTGAAGCAGTAACATCACACGCTAAAGTTAACCAAAGCAGTGTACCTGGATAGAAGTAAGAATAGCAGCAACATCATATATTGGACTCCACTGATTTTGAAGGATATCCAAACATATACTTCCGTCTGCATAAACTGATCAAAAGATAAAATTCCAAGTCAAAGATCACATTAAGCTACACATATCCTTCTGTATGGGCTTCGGAAATTGGAAGGTAAAAGGCCACATTAACCTATGGTTTACTTTAAGACGTTAATTGAATTTTATTCACAGAAAGTTATGGTATATGGGTCTTACTATTGGGATGAAACATCCGCGAAACAAATCGCACTGTTGGAGGCTTGTTTGGGTAATCTTCAGTGAATTGAAGTGTTAACTTGAACGTACCTGACACACTCAAAGAACATTTTATGACATTTGAGAAACAACAACATTATAAAATAAAAAAATAAAAAATTGCTGCTTCAATCAACAAAGCAAACATCAGATTTCAAAAGATTAAGATTGTCCTATTGTTGCCGTAAATACTTTCCAATTATTTTACATTAGCCATGAGATATGAGATCTTTCTAAATATGATTTGCAGCCTGGCATTAACAAAATAAGCGCAAGAGAGCATATGAACTAGTATCCATTTAAAGCTAAATGGCTTTTCACTGCTTTATTATTTGTTATTACCCTCTACGAACAGCTTGGTTAGGGGGTATATGCCGACCAAAATTACAATCAGATCCTAAGCTTTACATCTCATTTTTTTGGAGGGTGGAGTGGAAGTTGAATTGCAAAACAGTTAATAGAATATCACGTCTCATTCAGAATTTTTATCTTTTACAACATCTTGTATCATTCGCATTGTGCAAATATGAGATGAGTCATGAGATGAAAATCTCACACACGATTTTGATAGAATTATTATTTGGACCATGCTACAAGTACTACATGAATTACTACATAGTTTACTCACTACACACAAAGGAGTGGGGACCACACAGCCACCATTTTTGAATTCACATGGGGCCCACATTTTTTGTGAGAGTGAGTAAACCATTTTGTAAAAAAGTGTGAGTACAAATAGCATAATCCTTAATTAAGTACAAATAGCATAATCCTTATTATTTTACTTGTATAATGACATTAAGAAGTGTCAGTTCAATCAAAGAAAATTATGAGGAAGATTTAACTATTCGAATCAAGGACTTAATCTCAAAAATTGATGAAAGGGTGAATGACCAGGAAAGCATGTTGCTCTAGTTTTTTCCTACCCTAGCCTTTCAACACCTTTCATAGTTATGTCATTAATCTTAGCCGTAGTTCAGATACTCTTTCCAAATTTCATGATCAAGATGAGATACTAGTTGAAAAGCATGGACATTTCTACAAGTATATCCAACCAGTCCTGCAATCGTGCATTTTTTTTTTCTTTTTTCTTTTTAATTTCAGAAATCACAGATAGAAATTAGAACTGTTTGGTGAAGCTCTCTACTTTATATACTAGGACGAGAGCTACAAATTCCAAAAACCGCCATGACATTATGCACTTTCTAACTAATGCAAGTCAAGGTTTCACCATGTGTCAGTGAAGTCCTATCTTCCAAAAAATTACTCTTAACCTAAAGTAGAGAAGGCATCCTCCATACTCAAATTAAAAACCAAACAGTCTACCCCATGCAGCATAATCACCATGCGTACACAGTATAAAGATAGGATTGAACCATCTAAATTAATGCAAAGCAGCTCGGAACCATTTTCCTTTTCTTCGTCATATGTAATTACATTGCAATACTTCACTTGAGTGGTCAAGAAAAAGCCAGGAGATGTTTAACCAGTCAATGCATTGACAATGACTTGAATAAAAATTATACGCCCTTGTAGTATGAAGTATGAACCACTCCACAGTGGGTTTCACATTGAGTTAAAGCATACAATCAAAAAAATATTTTCCTTATTAAGTATCTCGTTCTCTGTCTTCTCATGAAGAATAGGATTCTACAATTTAGGACCAAAGAATTCATTTAAGGGAATGAGTAAGTCTTCCAAATGAATTTTTTTTTTTTAATCTTGGGAATACAAGAGAGTAAATAGTAGAGCATCATACTAGTTTATGTTGCATGAGGACTATCTATCCAGTAAATTGGGTAGGAGAATGATTGAGAAGCGTGTTTCAAAAAATAAACATAAAACACAAAATAATTACTGTGAAGCTAAACGAACAAAATAACAAAAGATGTAAACAAATATACGAGAAATGATAAATTTCTATACAAAATTCTAGAAGGAGAAGGACTCACCTCCATCCCAAGGTGTATCATCAGGACTGCAAATGCACATCAGAAAAGGAAAGGAACCACATAACATGTTATCCACCGATACTTGAGAAATCACAATACAAAGTATATAGAAAATAAGCAAACATACAAAAATGATGAAGTAATAAAAGACAATTTGACAATATTGAACATTGTAATGTTCAAGCTCACCCAAATATAACAGCATTCCAAAACATAATATTGTTGTCTTGAGGGGCACCGCTGATACCTGCAGGAGGGTCCTGCTGCAACCTCTTGAAATCCCTCATAAGTCTCTTCCTAGATGGAGTCGACATCCTACTTATCCACATATCAGAACAGTTAATCGCATTAATAAGCAGCAAAAACAATTAAAAGTATTTAATTTAAAAAAAGAAAAGGAGAAAAACAGCAAAAAATCATTCTAACAGCTTTTCATCAGCAATCTAAATGATGAGCTCGATTTACAACCAAGCGGCTCAGTACCCACAACAAAATAATTGATCATGACAGAAAAACCAAATCTAAACTGCATTTTCTCAAAAGAAAAAAGAAATAATTTTTAAAAAAAAACAAAAAATTAGGGTCGTCCAATTCCTGAATATATACAGCTAAAACAATCTAAATAAAACACTATCAAATAACTATATAATTCAGCCGAAAATAGCAATTGATGACTTTTTATAACACCCAGAAGGGCCAGAATATTTATCATCATCTAGAACTATAAAAACCCAACAAGAAATACAACAAAAATTAAAGGGTTCGTTGCTGTAATAATAAAGATTCCGGGAAACCTGTCCCACAATCAAGATCTACTTTATGTATGTTTACATGAATATTTACGTTACCTGTGAAGGGTCTGAAAGAGAAGGCCTTTGGTTGAGGGTGAGGAGCTCGCAATCAAAGGAAATTGTATATATTTGTTGGAATTTATGTATGTATGTATAATGTACGTATAGATTGCGTCTGTCACTTCGTCGGCAGTCCCCACTATCTTTTAGGCAACCCACTTGGATACGTATCTAAACGAATCAGCTATTATTGGAAAGAAAAATTACCAACACCATCCCCAAGACCCCAACTATCCCCTCATTGCAATTTTGCCCCTAACTTTTATTTTGCCACAAAATCAAACCTCAAAGTTTTGAATTGAGAAACAAAATTTTGTTACAGAGACATTTTTACCATTAATCTAAATAAATAAAAATTGAGTAAATACTAAAAAGAAAAGAGCAACAATAATTGAAAGACAAGAATTTCAACGGCACCTCAATTTTTCAAATGACAAATTGAAAGAAGCTCCATATAAAGTCACTAACAATATATGTAAATTAATTAGTATATTGAAGTCGACTTAATTACTCAATTGTTTAACAAATAAACAAAAAGGGATGAAAATTTGTTGGACACTAAGCCATGTTTGGTTTAGTTATAAATTAGATTTTAATAAAAATTGAATAAATGTGTAGTTAAGAAGTCGATAAAAATTGTGAACCTATAAAATGTGTGGTTGAAAATAAATTTGTTAAAAAATGAGTTTTAGAACATAAAGACCAAATATGAGTTAATTTTTTAGAAATTTTATAATATTATAATTGAGTAATGTACTTTAAATCTCTTTGATTTTTTTGGATTATTTTAAGTTTTTATTAGTTTTAAAATTTCTGTACTATTTTAGCTTCATCTTTTCTTCCATTCCAATCTCTCAATCCTCGAATTCCCTTATTTCGTGTTGTCGTTGATTGCAATATGTCACAATCATGGCAGTTGATCGCCATTCATCATAGATGTTGTACAAGTTGGCTTAGCGGTGCCATCGTGGACATATGATGAGCATGTATTACCTAAAATTATGATTAATCAAGACGTTATTGTGATTATCGTGATTGCCTATTCACGATACTTTAATCATACTGGCTACTACATTTTGAATGGACTATGTATTGTGTTTGGAGCTTCTNTAATCAAGACGTTATTGTGATTATCATGATTGCCTATTCACGATACTTTAATCATACTGGCTACTACATTTTGAATGGACTATGTATTGTGTTTGGAGCTTCTCGCCTAATGTCTTACGAGATAATATTAGTGCTGGTTTTCTTTGAATATTAAGCTTATGTTTGAACCTCATTTTTTGTTGAAAATAAGTTCTGTAATAGTGAACTTTTGGAGAATCTGTAGTTAAAAAGTTTAAAAAAAGAAAAAATTGGATTTAAGTACAAAATATCTTATTACGAGAATATTTGGTTGAAAATGAATTTGAAAAAAAAAAAATTTAGATAACGGAGATCAAACATGGGCTTAAACGTCATGAATTTGTTCTTGGCTTGTACATGGATTAACAAATTGGTGAATGCTTGAACTTTGAATTCCTATATTTGCCCCAAATTTGAGGCTACTCCACCACTATGTGAAAAAATCGATTTGAGATGTCAGATGTTATTCGTATCATTTTATTTTTTTGTCAGGGTGATAATGTGGAACATGAGTTAGCTTTTCATGCTTTTTTTTTATTATTTCAAACTTCTTTTTGTAGATACATCATGTTCTTTTGTTTATTTTGCCATTTTTGTAAGACAATATAGATTATTGTGATTGAAATAAAAAAAATGAAAATTCACAAAAAGCAGTAAAGGGATGGCAAAAAAACCCAACAAATCCGATACCCGCGGGATTCGGGTCGGGGAAAACCCGCTTAAACGGGTAACGGGGTCCCC
>CAIGRT010181427.1:0-10959 GCA_903798405.1 Fraxinus platypoda
CTATCCACTTTCTCTAATATTTGTCCACTTCAAGCCTAATTTCTTAAATGGACCAAATTTTAGAATGATCCCACTTCCAAATCTCTTGCTCAAAATAATATATTTTCTTTCAAAATTTAATATGGTAGGTGAAAGACAATGAACAAACTTATTTTTGTTGCAATAGTCCAAAGAAATAAAACTCAAATGAGGGAATATAATTGTGTTAATTGATGTTTTAACCTCTTCACATCAGAAAGCATATTTATGTTAGTAGGCTTATCATGAGCAAGAAAATTATCTAATGAAACTAACCATATATATAAAATATGATGAGGGACACAAAAAATAAAAAATAAAAACTATTGAAAACTTTAAAGTAATTAAATTTATTTTTTTGTATGTTTCTTTTATTAATTATACTTATAAGTTAAAAAATACTTATTGACCATAAAATAGATGTTATTATCAAAATAGATAACTTGCTCTATATTTAATTTTATCAGTAGAAATAATATTTCTTAAAAAATTATTTATTTATAAATTAACATTATTAAAATCATATTATTGAAGTGAGTCAAACATAAAACTGAAATAAATCCAATTTCTTTGAATTCTCGATATTCTTGGTCGATTTTTCCCACTTCGGGTAGAATTTAAATGTGTTGATATAGAAGACTAATACCCATATTAGATAATATTTTCAGAATGACGTATTTTGATTAAAAACCTTTAATAATTGGAATAATTTGTTGTTCTTTTTAGGCATTGAGTCTCGTAATAGTGCAAATAGGTTTTTCTTAATTTTTTGTTGGTGGGTATACATCATTTGTTCATGTTTATCATCCTTTCGCACATTTGTATTTTCTAGGGAGGTGTTAAGATTTTTTATTTAGCAAAAAAAGCTATGAAGACTTAGTAAGATATTTTAAGGATTGATATGTTTATACTTATTTATGTATATGATTCACTTTGTCATTAGTGTCATAAGCTTAGCCTTTTAAACTATATTTGGTGTGGCATGGAGCATCTCTTATGGCGTGAGTTCCTTGATTTTTTTTTTTCAAATTTCAGCCCCACTCAACCCCTTTTCTTGGCTCTGCCCCTGTATATATATGTATACACATTTGTGTGGAAAATTAATATAGAGAATAGATAGATCCCTTTCAATACTGTGGAATTCCTTGAGGGATCCACGTGTACGTTGAGTTTTCCAATAGAACAAAAAGAGTTTCATGCTATCAATGGATTCAAGGTTACCCGATTTTTATTTTATTTTTCCAAAACTCAAGTTATGTAAATGCATATGGGTCTACAGAAAATTAAACCTTAAACTCTGATACCAAAGTTATAACGACCCAAATTTTTAAAGTTTATAAACATTTCATTCGATAATTAAATAAACATATCAAACAACCCAACGTGAAAATTTTGGTTCTACCAATAATAAATAAAATACATGTAAGAAACATATCCAAATAAAATATGTTCCAAATAACAAGATCCACGTGATAAATAAACCAAAATAATGCTAAAAATAAATAAATTCATAGTCACGTTACACCAGATTATTTATTTAGTTCCATAAATCCTGGCACCACGACTGCACTTCATCGCTGCCAACCAACGACCAGTTCTAACATGTGAGCAGTAGGGAAAGGGGTGGGTATATGAGAATACTCAATAAGACACGAATTAATGCTGCAATCCCGAATAAAAGATTTAAAACACGTGTCAAAATATCATATCGTCATCATATCTTTAGAAACCAGTAAGAGCTCAATACATAT
The DNA here is from genome assembly GCA_903798405.1 of Fraxinus platypoda. Taxonomy (NCBI): domain Eukaryota; kingdom Viridiplantae; phylum Streptophyta; class Magnoliopsida; order Lamiales; family Oleaceae; genus Fraxinus; species Fraxinus platypoda. The sequence goes on from CAIGRT010181427.1 coordinate 1,770, forward strand.
CATATTGTTGGTACCGGATGACCATATCATACATTTCATATTATATCATATATTTAACTTTCATAAGTACAATAATTCATCAACATGGAAAAATAATTTTAACAAGATAAAATCAACTGCACCTCGTTATCTTGCCTTGTTGGATTTCTTAAATTTGGAAGACAAAAAGTAAAAGAAATCACGTTCACTTAATTCTTTCTACCTCTGCCCTTTTTTTGAATATACATACAGTGTAGAAAAGTTATTATCTTCATGAGTTATATTATATAACAAATTCTATAGAAAGTGGGGATAATGGTGTTGGACGTCATGTATGAAATGACATGTTTCAAGCAACACGTCTCTATCATGTAAAATGAAATATATCATCAACAACTTTATGGACATATGGCAGCTAAAGATTTTTCAACAAAAATGTATGAATAATAAAAATAAACTACTTGATAACCCCCTTCAACAACTCCTACACGTGGTTATACTATAAAACAAATCGTTATATAATAATAAAAAAAACCAATTAACAACTTACCAACTCTACACGTGTCACTCATATATTCTAAACTCATTAATTAACTTAACTAAATTACAACTTAAGGCAATATCTTTCGACCTCGATAACTTGGGCCTCGCTCATTCGAATTAACTTTTTTCGAGTCTAATATACATAATTAATTACGATCTATCCAACGAGTCCAATATTCATATACTTATTATTGCTCCATCAATATCCAAATATTTGACTCTTATAAAAATGAAATTTAATATTCCAAAATATTAAAAATATAGTATAAAAAATAAATAACTCTATTTTATGAAAAAATTTCGGGATTTTACACTCGGTTCTCTTGTGACTGGATTTGTCACAATCGAAACAAACAATTTTCTTGCTTCTTTTTTTGCTCTTTTCATATTTCTTTTGAAATTTTCGATTATTTCGAAAGTCTCTCCATTTTTTGACAAGAAGCACAAGATCGTCAAACTCTTCATCGCTCATATGTTCACTTGAAGTTCCTTCTTCAATTGTCGATTTGAGAGCAATTTGAAGCCTAGGAGTTTCTTTTGATTCTTCCTTGCTTTCACTTGGTTTCGGCGTTGATGAGCTCGTATGTCATCAAGGTTCCATAAAATTTCTCCAAGGGATAAGAGTTGATGTCTTTGGTATTCTCTATCAACATCCTTAATGAGCTTCAATCTTTCGAAAGTGACCTAAGTATTTTACTTACAAGCTCACTGTTAGTAAATTTACGATCAAAGCCTTTGAGGCCATTAACAATATCGGTGAAGCAAGTAATCATGTCAACAATATGTTCTTTTTGTCATGAAGAAATTTTCAAATTCTTTGACCAAGAGATTAATCTTGGTTTCTTTTACTTTACTTGTGCCGACATGAGTGACTTCTAAAGCATGTCATATATCATATGCGAANAGATTAATCTTGGTTTCTTTTACTTTACTTGTGCCGACATGAGTGACTTCTAAAGCATGTCATATATCATATGCGAAGTCATGTGTGCTAATACGATTAAACTCATTTTTATCTAAGGTACAATAGAGCAGATTTTTGGCTCTAGCATTCAAGGACAAATTTCTTTTATTATCTTCATCATATTCCTCTCTAGGTTAGGAATAGATTGATCGGATTTTTCATCAATTTTGACCAAATTCAATGACTTCCCAAATATTATAATCTATTGATTGAATGTAAATCAACATTCTAGCTTTCCAATAATTATAATGTGTGCCATCAAAAAAGGGAGGTCGATTCGTAGAATGCCCCTCGAGATTTTGAAGGTTGTTGTAGTTAGCCATTACTCGAGATTGTAAAGTCTTAATTTTAAAATGAGCACCTTGCTCTGATACCATTTGATAGCCCAAGAATAGCTAACCAAGAGGGGGGTGAATTTGTTTTTAAAACATTTTCGAAAAATTAATCTAAAATCAAACACGTAATAACTAGATAGATTAATTCAAATAATAAGCATGAATATGAAAGTAATAAGTAAAGCGGGATATAGAATGCAAACGATATAATTATGGAAGTTCGATCCAACATAATGATCTACGTCCTCCGTTACCAAGCTCTCCGGCACGAGTAATGTCAATTTCACTATGTTAATTGACTTGTGGTGCAACTCAACCATTTACAAAGCTTTCGGTGACTTACAAACAAGGAGCACCGATCCTTATACAACGTTGAGCTTTACGGGACCTCAACATGACCCACAAATTTGAAGAAAATAGATTATACAAATTGAAACTTCTCTCTTAATAAATGATATGATCACAATTGAGTACCAAGAGATAAATATGTTAACTCTTTAATAAATAGTAATGAATGAATCTCAAGTGTAAGGTATGAAAAATTTTGATGTGTAGAATGATTTTCAAAAGTTAATTTAATCAAAAGTTTTTCAAGACTAAAATGATTTGATAATAAATTATATGAGAAATCAATGCAATTTTGCTTAAAAGAATCTCACTTGAATGCTCTGAAATGTGTATTTTTGAATGTAAAGTGAAGTGGTATTTATAGCATTCAAAACGTCAAAAAGTCCTGCCCAATCGGACGACCCCTACCGGACGTCCTCCACTCTACCGGACGAATGAACTAACAGTTGAGCATCAGAAATCAGAACGGTTAAAATTTTGATCGTTGGGTCACTGGACGTCCGGTCTGAGTAGGAATCTTCTGTTGACTCTTTTCTTGATTATTTTTGCAAGTGTACATACTTAATGAACATACTCACTTCACTTTTCAAAATGAGTATTATTGGTAAAGAATTTAAAAGTAAAGTGGAGATTCTTGTCATATCGAAAATAATTTTCTACTCAAGCGTTTTTGTGAAAAAAAATATTTCGTGCATAAAAATTTGACTTACGAGCTTGTAGTTATTCATTGTTAAGAATTAAATCATTTTACCTTTACATATGGAATCAAATCATCTAAGTCTAATGTCTTCGATTGATTTGACACGGGTGCATGATTTGTACCTCAATTTTGAATTTGGCACAAGTGCTTGATTTGCTTCCGATTGTTTTGACGCGAGTGCTCAATTTCCAAGCTTGATTGTGAATGCTCGATTTTCATCAGGTTTGCGACATGTAACAATGAAGACTTGTATATAAATGTTAGAGATAAGAATAAAAAAACTCGAAATCAACCATAGGTCATCACTATATTTTTGTTCTCAATGGAGAACTAATTGAAGACATCTATGTGAATTGACTTGTAGGTTTCATTGTTAAATACCTTTAGAATTGTGTAACTTTATCGTTATACTTGTGGCTTGAAGCAATTATCTTGACATTGATACTTGAGTTTTGACAATTTTTAATCTAGTATGAAGTTCATCATGTGGATAAAGATATTTATGTGAAGGTATAGAGCATTTTATGTATTATAGAGAGCATTTTTAAATTTAGAGAGTCAAAATTTTTAAGCACTCCAATAATGCACTCTATTTTGACTCTTCATTTTACTTTTTTCTAGAAAAAATTTATTGATTTCTCCTCATATTTTATTTAACATAAGTTTTTATATATCAACAGCCAATCTATTTAAATGTGATTTGAATAGTTTAAAGAGTAGAATGTTGATATCTGTGACATATTAAATGCAATTATTGTACATTAAGAATAAAGAGTGAGTTCTGTTATCCAAATTTAGAGAGTCAAACCCACCCTCTATTTTAAATGTTAAAATAGAGTCTTTCAGAACTTATTTTTAAGCATTTACTCTTTGAGATAAAGAACATTTTTTATTTAGAGAGTCTCTTGGAGCTTATTTTTAAATGTTAAAAGATTATTTTAGTTTTCTTTTTTTTTTGTTACAAAAGCTTTACATTATTATGATTCTACAGTATTTCTAACTGGTGACTTGCTACCCTATTGATACTCCTATATCAAAAGGTAACAAACGAGTCTTTGTATATGTCCATAGACTCCAAAAGTACACAAAGAAAAATAAAAATTACCACATTATAGTACGGTTAGGAGATTGAAGCATGTTATGATGTATATTTGCCCTAACATTTGTCATGTCATGCATCTAGTCAGTAAGTATCAATCTTTAGAAAGGATATTGTGATACCTGAAGAGTTCAATCCATTATTCTATTTGTTATCAAGTGAATAACTTTTGAGATATGCATATGTTGTCTAAGAGACTTAGTCCAGCACAAATAGTTATTAGACTTGTGCGCACTTACTACATAAGGTGGCATCTTTTGGAGCAACAAGAATCAGATATTGTAGTATATCTTGAAAGCACAAGAAATTATTTGGTTTAGATGTATTGATTGTCTAATGATATTTGTTGAGAATATGAGATCCATGATAATTATTCAACTATTGCATATGTTCGAATCCTTAGTATCATGATGGAACCAAACAATCAATGGTATTTCTATAAGAGATATTAATAAGGAAAATATCTTTGTGATATATCTACGCACATGGTGATAGGTAATCATCGTAATCTAAAGATATTTAGAGATATACTTTTTGTCATTCGAATCTCTAGAATTGTGTAGAATACGATACTTTATATATCTAAACAATCTTGATTGGGTTTTGTATACCCATAAATGAACAATTTGGAGTTCATGTGTAATCTATTTTTATGATTACCAAATAATGAAATATATGTACATATAAAATATGTCGGACAAGGTGAAATTAGCTCACTCGTACAATCAATCACCTCAGCTAATTTGAGGATGTGCTGAGATAAGACAAAATATTCATACTATGTACATGATCTGGTTGCCTTGATGAAGTATCAAGATAACATTTATTATATCTAACCGAAATAGATTCTACTGTCTACTAAACCTGTTTAGTAGCCAGATCAAGTTCTAAATTTGAAATTTCTTTGAAGAATAAATATAAGGAGAACTCAAATTAGGTATCGTAGAATGCATGAACTAGGATCTATACTATGATATATGTCATTAAAAGATATGACATACACCTTAAGAGATGGAGAAAACACTATTGTACATGTTTCATATTGCAAGTACTTTTACGATCAACAAGGAGTAAATGAATGAATGGACCACTCTTTCTCATTATGTGAGACCCTATGATTCATATAATATCATACATACCCTTATGACTTTTACTGTTTCTCAATATTTTATTTCAGTCTAGCGGGTTTAGGATGTTGTCCATAATTATGATTGATTCAATTTGATGGACATGTCAAAGAATGCAACTTTTTAAAGTTGAAGGATTTGAGTAGGAAAGAAAAATAATTTTGACAAACATTTCTATTTGAATTCACCATCTGGACAATTGTGTTAACCATCTCAGGTTTTAAAAATAATTATGAATATAAGAATGTAATGTCTCATTTTCTATAAATATTCGAGGGATTGAAAATACTTGAATTAGTGTTGAAAAATGAGTTTGGAGTATAACAAATGTAAAGCTCCTCTAGTAGAGCTACTATATATATATATATTCACTTATCACACGAATTTTTATCGTATGAATTTTGTGAGATGGATCTCGAGAAAACCTGATGTGTGATATTAATTGTCATGTATGGCTCGGATCAAGCCCATCATCTGCGAATAAGAGATGTTGAAAAATGGATTATGGATCGTCCATGTGAAATGACCTAACCTGTAAGATATTGAAATGAATACGAGGGGGTGCTTTGAACTTTGAATTCAAACCCTCTGACTTTTCTTAACCTCCCTAACTCTTATTAACTTATCTTAACACATGAAAATGGAAGAGAAAAGATGACCGAATACAAAGAAATTTTATGTGAAAATACACCAAAATGGAAAAGACCTAGAACCATATTTTTGGTAGAAAATCTCACCAAGCTTGTCACTTAGATTGTGGATAGTGTCTCCTCATTCTATTATGTTAGAGATTGGGACCATATGGGTATAACAAAATGCAGATTTTAGAGTATGAAAAAATAAGGTGATTCAAATATGAAGATCATAAAAATTCGTTCTCGTCAAGTAAGAATTGTTGAACCAAAATTCATATTCAAGCATGCTGAAAATTCTTTTGAAAAGTCTCCAACATTGAGTCTACTCTTGAGTTTTTGAAATTGTAACATTCCTCGAGGCATGGGATCTTGTGAAAAGGTCTATTGTTTGTTCAACTAATGGAATGGATCAAACACGTAGCTCCTTTGTAACACTTTTCTAAATAAAATGTACATCAATCTCAAAATATTTAGTCTGTGCACAAAATAGAGGATTAGCGGGAAGTATCATATTTCCTTAATTAGTACACCATACAACTTGATGAGATGGCGACTTCATGTAGCAAAGAGCGGCAACATTGGCATGTGTTCTACATTTTGCGCTCAAGCCGGCAACAATTATCTATGTAGTAGGATTCCAAGAGATGAGATTTGACCCAAGGTTAAAGCAATCTTTGTTGATAGAGAGTCTATCATTGACACAACATACTTTGTTAGCATCGATGAGTTCCACAATGTTGAGCTTGGGTGACATAGAGTAGCGAAGACCCTCAATAATGTGACTTTAAAATATCCAAGGACCTTTTTGCATGCTTTCCAATAAGTTTCTAGGAAATACCAAAGGACAACTTAACTTGTTAACAAAATAAGTGATTTCAGGGTAAGATTATATAGCATCAATTGTGCGAGTAAGATTGACCAACCCTAGCGTGTTTCTTTTTGGTTTGGCAAAGTAAATCGACAATGTACTTAGATTGAGATAGATAAGAGAAAATAGAAATTGTGTTATGTTTTTGTTGATACCTAATAAATCTTAGGGTTATAATGTTTATCGTTTAAGTTAGTTTCATAGGTTTCGATCGAGGATTGAATTAACACCACAAGGTGGGACCCAAACCAAAAAAGCTCGACCCAAGACTTAATGGACCTTTTGAAGCAATAATTCATGGAATTAGCTGCTCATGGTTCATTATGAGTGATGGTCCATTTGCACCCTCTTTAGCCCATTGTACCTTAGCTTGGATGCTTATATGTTATTCCCTTCACGTGAATTGGAAAAGTGTGGTTTGAGAGAGAAAACATAGGCGGCTAGTTCTTCATCTTTGTGAGTAGCTTCTTTGTAAGAAAGTGAGAGGCAGCCTTGTGTGTTCTTTTCTCTTTGTAAGTGCCACCTTTTCATTTCCTTTGTGGGGTATTTCCTTTGTAGATTCTTAGACAATCTTTGTGGTATTGTTTGGTTGAGCTTGTAACCTTATGGTGGATTTAAAATAAGCCCTAACCTTTGTAGTCGTCAAAGGTGTCAATTTGCACTTAAGGCTTCTTTGGTGGTATAATATTTTCAACATATGGTATCATAGACACGACCTTAGTGTTCTTGGCGTGAGAAAATCATCAAGAAGAAGAAGGGGCTGTACTAAAAATCGTAAGAAAAATCAAGAAATTACTTGCGGCTAGGCATGTCAAAGTGGCTCGCCGGCTTGTGGCTCAGCCCGGGAAAAGCCCAGGCCGAGCCCCATTTTGGGGAATCGGCTTGACCCCGAGCCTGCCTGTGTCACAGCCATTTTTAGCCCAGACCGAGTTCCATTAAAAAAAAATTTGCAGACAGGTTGTCACTGTTGCTTGCAGCAGTAGTCAGCTATAGTAGGCAGCAATATGCCTCAGCTGTAAATGTATACTATAAAAAAACAGGAAAAAAAAAGAATGAGCCAGCTCGATAAGGCCCGAGCCGAAAGCTCGGGTCGAGCCTCAATTTTTTTGCCGAGCAAGCTCGGTTTGGCTCGGGCCAAAAAAAGCCTTAAACTATTTTTGCTCGAGCCTAGCCCGACCTTTGAATTTTAGCTCATGGCTCAGCTCGTTGACACCCCTACCTACGGCTGCAACTCCATTTTTTGACCAAACTATGCATGATTGAGTGAACAGAGTGTAAGTGTTATGCATTAAGTTTAATCAACTTTGGACATAAAAACTTTTAATATATAATTGATACATTTCATTTATGACATATCTATTATTTAATTTTATTAATATTCATTTAAATTAAATAATAGAGTCTGTAGATTCAAATTTTAGTAATTTGTTAATTACAAGGAGTTGTGATTGTGAGATAAAATTTAAATATGACTGAATTTTAAATCATCAATGGTCGTAAGTAATAACGAGATACGGATATCGTTATTATGGATAGACCATCATATGTAGCATTTCTTACTTGTGAAGTGTGAACGTTTCATTATAGAATAAAACATTGGAAACCCGTTGGAGAGATTCTACATGGATAAACTATCTGAATGTCAGTGGTTAATCAGAGGTCATCATAGTGCCTTATATAAAGACAGTTGATAAGTGTATTTTTGCTCACTTATTTAATAGCTAAATATATTTATTATTGATAACAATAGCAAATTTCTACTCACAATTATGTATTTATTGCTTTTGTAGGTAAAAATCACCCGAAGAAATAGAACAAAGCAAAAAGGAGGAGAAAATGACCAAAATTGTGCAAAATTGTGAATGTGGGGACCAAAATGAACAAGTTTTAAAAGTTGAGGGACCTTGCATACAATTTATGGAGGACAAATGAAAGAAAAATCAAAATTTGAGGACTAACTCATACAAGATCAACGTTGAGAGACCCGACGCACAATTATCGAGGGGACCGACTGCAAAATTAAACCAAATTCATTTTTTTGACAGAGAATTGGCGCGCTAGGCGCCATTGTAGCAGGGCGCTAGGCACCTGGTTCAAAATCCTAGGGACAGTCTTGCCTTTACTTTTTAAAATGAGGGGCTTTTGCTGCAATTTATGGGATATGCCTTTAAAACCTTTAAAACGAAACAGATGGGCAACTTCTGAGGGGGATTCCTTTCTTTTCTTTCCATTTTTCTTTTGTTTTCTTTCAATTTTCTTTTCAATTTTCTTTTAATTTACTTGTTATTTTAGGAGCAAAATCAAGAGCACAAGGGAAATACATCGAAGGATTTGGAGAAATATTTGGGGAAGTCAAAGCCAAGCTTCAAAAAGGGATTTCATCTATAACTTTGTATTTTCTCAATTATTTTGCTATATTTGTAATGTATTCTATAAAATATTATCCTTTTTATTATTTGTATAACATGGGCTAAATATTTATGTTGGGATTTATGGATGAAGTCAACCTAACGTTAATTAATTTTAATATTTACTCTTTAATGTTAAAATGCTTATTTTCATGTGTCTTTATTATTGTGTTGAATGCTTTTC
>CAIGRT010181469.1:3963-30128 GCA_903798405.1 Fraxinus platypoda
CCCCCCCCCCCCCCCCCCCCCATATTTAACTTATGTTGGCCATCATTAAATTATATCAATTAAACTATTTCATCAATTAATACATTAAATTGTTTTCGTCGTTTACAAGTCCAATCAATTATCATATATATCTTCTTTTATAAATTTTAAATTAATTATCTATTATGTAGTTTCTCTTGAAGAGGCACAACTCTGTAAATATAACATTCTGCTAGAAAACATACTCTTGCATAGTTAATGTTTCTAAACAATATATAATTTGATGGTGCTCTTGAAATAGCACAACATTTTATAATATTAATTGTTCTAAAAGAGCAAGATATTACAATTTCAATATTCCAAAAGAATATTTACCAATTGCTCTTGAAGAAAGAAATATTAAAATCGTTTTTCAAACAAAAAAATGATGATAATAATAATATTTTATCGTGCTCTCAAAGTAGCACATATTTCGAAAAATATTAAGAGCATAACATTACAATTTCAATATTTCAAAAGAATATTGACATATTGATCTACAAGAAGCACACTTTTATATTCAATTAATATACTAGAAGAGCAATCGGTTGTTATTTTGAAATGAAATACGATTCTAATATTTAAATATTCTAGAAGAATATTGTAGAATTATTTGAATTAATTTATACAAATCAATACTCCAAAAGAACATTGTTTTATTTTTTTTAAGAAGACAATATCACGCAAATCATTACAATCGCTCTTGAAGAATATCGAAAAAAAATTGATTTGATATTTTATGAGAATTTATGAAATTTTTAGAAGAGTCAATATTTTTTTTGATTTATAGAAGAGTCAATATTAAATTAAGAATACAAAATTTTAAGTTAGTATTTTATTCCTCGCTAATTATAAGAGAAACTTTTAACGTTTCTAAAGTCAGTGTGATGATTAATACAATTGAAGTATATCTTATACTGAACTAGAAGTTCAATTTGAATTTATTATTTGTCATGACCAAAATATCATTTATATCTAATAGATATAATACATCTACTAGATGATTGTATGGTGTTTGCAACTTTAAGTTTGTAAAATTACTGTTCAAATTTTAAGTTATGACTATAATTTTGAGATTATAAAATTAAGACGGTGTGTATTGTTAATACTAGTGAGCCTAAGTCTCAATATTTTAAGTTGTGATGGCGATAAATGATTTAACACTATTGATTACAATAAATGCGATTATAACCAATACATATGGCATGATTATTAATGTTATCCTTCAAATATTTAATATGCCTAAAGCATATAATTCAAGTGATACTATCGTGAGAGAGAGTAAATACGCGTTATACTAATTTTTCCTTAACTAAGGTTTTGTCCTTTTGGATTTTTCTAATAAGGATTTTAATGAGACAATTTTTGTGACGTATTTGAAGGAATAATGTACTATTTTCATTCATTAAAATGTTTTCAATAAAATTTTAACGAGACATTTTTTGTGTAATGATATCCATAATCTACAAGACATCTACCTTCAAAATAATACTCTTATATGTTATAATTGTGTACGACTCCCCAAGAGAGCAATAACACAATCTATTTTTCAAATGATCATCATATGACTAAAGACAAACAATGATTAATAAATATCATCTATGAAGACGATATTACTTGAAAGCTATAACATGACAACAAGAAACATGTTTAACCAGAATTGCAATATTGAAGACATTAACGTAAGGCATATATGACTCGATACAAGAATTTTCATTTATTGAAATTACGGGAAACAGCTGTACTATTTTTCCTCTATTGAGTTTTGTTGACAAGATTTTAACGGGATATATATTATGTAATGTATCATTCAAAGAAAGTATATTTCATATTGAATGACAATTATACCCTTTACAACCCTAGTTATTATGATTATTCCCTTGCAAACCTAATTCTTTCCTACGAGACTTTGATTTTTTAGTACATTCTGTTTTACATTATAACACGTGTCATATAATTTTACCGTTGATTGTTCAAATACTTAAAATAATCAATGATCTAAATTTTACCACCTATTCAACTATCAAGTTGTACACAAATAATGTACAATTAGCATTAAGTCATTTTATTATAAGAAATTTCCAAGCAGAAGCAGGCAAACATGAAGTGGGAAATTGGGAATACCAAGAACTATATATCGTATAAAATAACGGACTGCAAACCTCAATTGACAAAGGCCCATGAGAGACTATGAGAAAGTTTTCATCTTTGGCATCTAGGGCTTCACCTGCAACTCCAAACCTTCATATTCACAAACAGAAACAACCTCAAAATTCGAAACCCTCGAATTTCAGCTCTTCGAATAATCTTGGTAAAAAATCCAGTAGTATCTACACATTTGAAGCCACTTCTACAGGTGAGCCTCAATTCAATGACTCGGACTTTAAATCAATTTCAGTTTCACGAACTCACATTTCTAGTAATATAAATAAATTTGATGGAAAACCCATTGATCACCAATACCTTGCTGAAGTTCTATCAAGAAAAGATTGGTTTTTGCTTCTAAACCACGAGCTTAAGGACAAAAGGGCCAGTTTGAATACTCGGATTATTCTTAGTATTCTGCAAAATCAAGAAAACCCTCTACACCTTTTGAGATTTTATATTTGGGTTTCGAATATATGCCCTCAATTTGCTAAGAATCATCTGATTCATGGTGCTTTAGGCAATGTCCTTTATAGGAAAGGCCCGGTTTTGTTGTCGGCTGAATTGATTGAGGACGTTAGAAACTCTGGGTGTAAAATTACTCAGGATTTTCTCTGTGTTCTGCTTGGTAGTTGGGGGAGGTTGGGTTTAGCAAAGTATTGCATTGAGGTTTTTGAGCAGATTTCTTATCTGGGCCTTACTCCTAGTACGAGGTTGTATAATGCGTTGATTGATGCATTAGTGAAGTCCAATTCTCTTGACCTGGCTTACCTTAAATTTCAGCAAATGGAGGTGGATGCTTGTATTCCAGATAGATTTACATATAATATCCTCATCCATGGAGTCTGTAAGATTGGTGTGGTAGATGAGGCTCTTCGCTTAGTGAAACAAATGGAGGGGTTAAAATACTCTCCCAATGTGTTCACGTATGCTATCTTAATAGATGGCTATTGCAATGCCAAAAGAGTAGACGAGGCATTTGGGCTTCTCGATAGAATGAAGCAAAGGAATGTCAAACCGAATGATGCAACATATAGATCACTCGTGAATGGGGTTTTTCGTTCTGTGCCTGCTCACAAAGCACTGCAGTTGTTATCGAGATGGGTGGATATAAAGCCTAATTTGCCTAATGTGGTTTATGATACTGTACTTAATTGCCTTCTTAATAATTCTTTGCCGAGAGATGCAGCTGTATTTTTAAAAAAGGCTGCAGAACGAGGTTATAATCCTGATAGTTCAACATTTAACATTGCAATTACCTGTTTTATTAAGGGATTGGATCTTGACGAAACTTGTCAGATATTTGATTATTTTCTTAAGCAAGGTATGAAGGTGGATTTCAATGCTAGTCTTGCGCTTGTCGAGGCTCTTTACAAATCAGGAAGAGAAGGGGCAGGAAATAAATATTTGAGTCTGGTTCTCGAGGATGGATTTGTCGTAAACGTATTCTCATATAACATGGTGATTGATTGTCTCTGCAAGGCCAAAATGATGAACAGAGCATCAGAAACTTTCACAAGGATGTGCCAAAGAGATATTCTCCCCAATCTTGTAACTTATAATACGCTTATTGCGGGGCATTGCAAGGTTGGAAATGTAGTCAAGGCACGAGAGTTGCTGCTGATGCTCATAAGGGATGACTTTAAACCGGATATTTTCACTTTTAATTCAATAATCAATGGCCTTTGCCAAGTGAACCAGATTATTGATGCTTTTGATTGTTTCTCAGAAATGGTAGAGTGGGGAGTTACTCCAAATGCTATTACATATAATATTTTAATTCGCTCACTGTGCATTGCTGGGGATGTTTCTAAAGCAATGAAACTATTGAGAAAGATGCAAGACGATGGAATCCAGCCTGACATTTACTCCTTTAATGCTCTAATTCAAAGTTTTTGTAGAATGGATAAAGTTGAGAAGGCGCAAAGGCTTCTTACAAGCATGTTGACATTGGATTTGCATCCTGATAATTTTACTTACATTGCTTTTATCAAAGCATTGTGTGGATCCGGAAGATATCGTGAAGCTAAAGAGTTGTTCATCTCAATTGAAGCAAATGGGTGCATCCCTGATGCTTATTTATGTAACTTATACATTGATGCCTTGATTAAGTCAGACAGAGTCAAAGAAGCCCGAAGTATATGGTTGAAATACAAAGAGAAGGGAATAATGTTAAAACCTTATCCTGTTTAGTTGCGTGCTACTGTGGTGGGTGATTATAAATCACACACAAGTTTGGATTGCTTTGTGAAGCTTCCGGCTTTGAATGCAGATATGGATACTAATTACATGGATGCAGTTTACTTCCCATACTGTTGAAATGGTAGGTTCGTAATTTTGCATCTTGACAAGTAGTATTCCATATTATATTCTTGCGTGCATAACCTGTGTGTCAGTCATTGATGCAATACTCTTACCTGTAACTAGTTTTATTAGTTGTCTGTGTATCATAGTTTGACATTTGATGTTTCTTTACAAGGTATCCAATTATTTTAACTCAAAATTTGTCAACTGTTACTAGATTTTCCCACTCTTGTTATGAAAGAAATGTCATGAATTCTTCATCACGTTAAAAGTTTGTGATAATTGTTTCTGATTCATATAATGATTAGTACGCGTTGCAATGTTTTGTAGAATGATGAAGTTGCAGTTCCGCTGTTTTCCAGATACTTATCATTCATCTCATGTGCACGAAAATAAGTTTGCTTATGTTCGTAGTATCATCCTCCATCACTAAAAGGCTTCTTATTTAGGGGATATCATGATGGATTTGTTTCCTACAATTAGATCACGAATTATATATCCATCTCAAAACTACTGTCTTTATTGATGAGACTGAAGCAGAAGTGTTTTAATATATAATTCCGAAGCAAGACACTTTTCATGTTTTTGTTTAATCTAAAATATATAATCTTGAAAATTCTTGTTTTCATTTATTTATGAAATCAACAGATGCTGGGTTTGTGAGTTTATTTAGTCAAAGACATTTCAAAGTAATTGGTTCTGTTTTTGACATTTGTGCTGTATTTAACAGCTTTCTGGGCATCAGGAATGTCTCCAAAGCTGCTGTCCTTGTCTGTGTAATTAATTGGACAAGAAGTTGTGAAGAGAAGGTCTCTCTTTGTACTTGGTTGATAAGAACAGTCATTCTTACAGAGACTCATTTGAACTGGTGAAAAAGAGAGCAGTCGGGAATTCTGCTTAGGGATCAAGATGCAAATCTAGCTTAGAAGGCTTAATGCAGATGTGGGAGCAAACTGTCGTCCAGATGCAATATTGTCAGTCAGCATTAAGGAATACAATCATGGAGGATGCGTGCGGATAATGGCTTCGGTTTTCAATTTTTTCGATATAAAGTTTGCTTGTCATCTTAGGGGTTTAGATTTCCTACTGTGACGCCATTCTGGGGAAAATTAAGTTAGTTGTTTCTGATGTAATTTTCCTTGAACGTTTGTCTAATTATAGTATATGTAAACTAGTGTTGGCCAGGAAGAATTTTGAATAGATTGGACAATATGCTTACTACTCAGAATAAATTGTTCTTTAAATTTTCTGTAGAACTTCGACCCCCTGTATTGAATCATGGTTAAATTTCCCAGAATATAAAGTGTCTTTAACGGCATCTGTTGCTTAGACTGGGAAGAAATTGGAAATAATTCGGTGCTAAAGTAAAAGCTTTCGTTCACAAAGAGCCCTTTTTCTACCGTTTCTTTCCTGAATGTTAGTGTTTGCACAGATCATGGTATTTACAATTACAGGTCAGATGTTTGAAATGTGTCACGGGGTGTGAACCAAGGGAACCATAGTGCATGTTTAGTATGCAGTATTGGAAATGATAGTAGGTGCTAAAATCTTGTGCAATGCTCATTTTTCGATTAATAATGTCACTCATTGTTGTCTATAAGAAGTTGCTTGTTGATGAGAAATAAGGCTGGCAAAATATTACTTATTCTGGAAGGTTTGCGATTGTAGGTTTGATTTCTAGCTCTCCATACACAAAAGTCTGCATAAGTTGGTAAGATTTGTCCAACCTCCTTTCTTATAGTCACCTCAATTTTTATCCAATTTTAACCATAATTTACCTATAGACTACTGTTGATTAGACTATCTTCTTCTATAAGATTGTCAATTACTTGAACAATGTATCATTCTAATTTATTGGCATTAGTTCTACTTTTGAGAATGTTGCTGATTCTAGAAAATTACTAGTCATCTGTTAAAAGGGACATATATAATTGTATATGTAGATGTAAATAGCATGCAGCCTAAATCTGTCCCTTCAGTCTGTTCAATCTGAGTTTAATGGAATTCTCAGTAACCTCGAAGCGTTGGTTTTTGGCTACAGTTTTGGTATACATCTTCGTTTCGTCGTTGAAATTAGGTAAGAATTCAGGCACCGTCAAGTGCTATCCAATCGTTACTACTAATTATGCTATCAATTGTTTTTTCAGGAATAAGCTTTTTATTCATCGGTGTTGATGTTTCTATTGCTACCTTTGACAGGTAAAGCATACGAAGATCATCCTCATTTAGGTGCTGCTGGCGTAATTGCAAAGGAATTCTTGCCTAGAGCAGAAGATGAAGGAGAAACTGATCAGTATTTCCCACAAGCCGGGATAATAAACACCAATCCGGCTAACATTGTCGACAAGGCCCTCGAATGTTTCCACGATAATTATGTAAGTAATAGTCGCCTTCACCCTCACCACCCTCCTGAAGGACTTACGAGCTACGACTGAACCACTTGTTCAGCCCACCAACTAAAATTAGATATTATTTTTAGTTACATTGTGATTTAAGTATTCTTATCTCCGTTTAGAGATTTTTCTTTTACATCAGAATTTTTATTATGTCCAATTTCTCGGTATTTTGTGTTAATAGACGGGTCTGTAATGCCTATTTATTTGTATTCACGAGCGAATCAATAGAAACTAGACGGTTGTTCATGAATTCCGTGTTTTTCTCGTTTTCATATATGCTTCCATGCATCCTCACAAACAGTTTGAGATGTCATTTAATATCGTCTCTCTCTCTCTGATCTAAACATATGCAGATTTACAGTAGCTGCGACGAAACTTATCGATTAAGCCAAAGTGGAGAACTCAATGTTCCACCCGAATACACGGATCAGTACTGCAAAGGACCGTGCCTAACTGAGACACACCATGTGCTAGACTGTTTAGACGGCATCATGAAACACACTATATTCTACAACAAGGCTACGCCAAGTGTAGTACGAGAAACTATCAAGACAGGATGTAGTTATGGTCCTAAACGAGGTAATACTCTATACAACACTGTTTTCTTCATTACATTATGGATTGTTGTAATAAGTTGTTTTCTGCAGGTGACTTTAGTGTGGCTGAGCACCTCCAAGCAGAAGAGAATAGCGCACGAACACACTCTAGATCTGTCATATACGGGCTTCTGCTAATGTTCATGGTGTGGGGCGCCTTTTTTTAACGTTGCTTTTGTTGTCGTCTATTAGGATAAATGATTATATGTATTTTTTTCATACTTATGTTGCTATTGCTTATAAGTAATTCATAAACAATTCTGGGTTGCGTTTATTTTTTATTTTTAGTGTTTTTACTGTTTCTGCAAGTATGGTAAAGAAAAACAGCAGTTAAAACCGTTCAACTGAAACTTAACTATCAATTTTCTTAGTTACGCCAACCTATTGTTTGTTATGGTCCTTGTGGAATATTTTTGCTGTCTCAACCATTATTTATTGCTACAAGCATTATGATTTTCTCCTAGTATTATGTTATTTTTTGGCTTTGCAAAGTCGGTAAAATTTACTTTTAAAATAGCTTTTTAGCATAAAATTCCATAAAAAAAATGATTATCCAAATATATCTGGAGATCAAAAGTTACTTAAAAGCAACTTTACATTTCTAAGGCTTAGCCAAACATGGCTGAAAGAAACAAGACCAAAATTATCTTGAAGATATTCTCACAATTAAGCAGGTTTTAGCATATTGTGTCGAGCAACTATGAGAAAAGAGTGACACCCAAAAAAAAAAAAACCTTCAGAATACAGAATGCTCTATTATTGAAGTATACTGCTTATTTTCAAGTATCACATCAAGAAGATGGAAAACAGTAATGGAAGAATATCAAATCCAAAATAAATGACGGCTTGTTTGGTGGTCCTTAAAAATGAACAGTATAATAGATAAGATTTTAACTTCTTTTTCTTCCTCAATATTGTCGGTATAATTCATCTACCAAACAAACCATAAGACTTTACGAGATAGGATAGAGGTAAGTTGCAATGGTGAAGTAAAATTTTGTTGATAGCCATTACAATACCAAAATGTCATCAACCACTTCATCTAATAATGAAGTAAGAATCCGATCCTCTATCACTTTTCCAAGTTCAAATGCTTCGATATCAAAATCGAGCCATCTTCCTTGTTTGCTACTCATGTCCTCATCAACAAGTTCGTCTACCATATAATCTTTCATACAATTCCAACTCGAAATTTCATTATACACTTCGACAGCTAACCTATCCTTTCTTCTGACGACTGAGAGACCGTTTGTCCACATTTTACATCCCCCACTTGCATAATGTCTGCATCTCGAGTCCAAACATTCAGTCACACAATCAAACAAAGCCTTTCGGCTTATTTTTGCTTCAAGTCCATGACCGTTGAAACACCATTTTCGACTCTCTAATTGATTGAAAAGATGAGGGTTTATGATCTCACGAGCCCTTCCCAGCGCGTAATCCTTAAACATCAACTCTATGTTGCATAATATTTCCTTCACATATTCTAGTTCCCATCCTTTAGACTTCCCAGAATCAATGGCAATAGAAGTAGGAGTCACATGTTTTATTGCTCGAGTTCCAGCAGAAGTCAAATAAGCCGAGTCTGATAACTCAGCATCACCTTCAAGTAATTGTAACTTCTTCAAAGAATACATACCAAGCACTTCTTGATCTTGAACAGATGAATACTGCTTGCCACCTGGAATTGATATAACCATTCAGTTATTTCAAGATTCGAACATTAGGAACAAAAAAAATCCAAATTGAAAAAAAGATGGGGTAATTATGAGTTATTTTTGTTTCACTGAGCTCAAAAGTTACTTTTCAGACAGAAAGTTTCGTTAATCACGTTAGGCAAAAGAAGCAACTTAGAAAAAGCAAGTTTAAGAACATCCAAACAGCTCAAAAATATTACATTACCTCCTGAACTACTTCCTGCAGTGTCCGAAGAATTGAAACTTTCAGAATGATCAAGAACTGAAACTGGACTTGGGAGCCGGCAATCCAGCAACATTTTGGTTTCAATCCCGTTGCCAAGTCCATTCATCAAAGAAAATCTCGGCCCACCTAGGCCGATCACACCATCTGTGTGAATCCCTTCTTTGATCCTGTTGTCATGTGAAACTGTTGAGGTTCTTAAGTTATTCAGACCAGGCATTGGATCTTGAAAAATTGATGCAGAACTACCCATTGTCGCTACTTTGTGTTCAGAAAACTCTACTCCACAAGTCAATTCTTTGAACTTTTGCTCCAAGAGAGTGCTCAATGTGTCACCTCCATTCACATTATTTCTAGGGAAAGAAAACTTATTCATACCATCCGAGCTCAACAACATCCGTTTAGTTTGAATACTCTCAGAAAAGTCATCATCACTTTGTGCCCGAGTTTCTCTGGTCCTCTCACTGCAAGCTCCCTTCATAGGAGTAGTGAACGTAAAAGAAACAACATCAGTTCCGTTAATTTTGGTATCTTGATCCCATCGACTTTGCCGATCCATTAAAGCATTGGATTGAATCAGTTTCTGATTTTTATCCATCAGCGCGTTATAAGCCGCCTGGTTTTTCATATATTGGTAATTCCCATCTACAGATCTTTTCTTATGGGAGACTCTTTCTGAACCAGAACAAGATACGGCCCTTTTATCATCTCTTGTGTCTGAACCGGATCTCCTGGTACTGAACTTAGAGTTTCCAGAGGTTTTACTAGAGTTCTTCTGCCTTACTGAAGAGGAATCTCCACTGAGAGCTTTCCCGTCTTGTAAGTTGGAATGAAAGGATTTTGAATGTAATTTTCCATTGTCCGTATTAACACAATTCTGTTTCTGATTGTTCTGTCGGAGCACACTTGAACCACTTTGTGTAGATGGTTTCTTATGCTTAATCTTCAGCGTATTTTGTTGGATTTTGAACGGCTGGTTGGAATTGAACACACTATGATCTTTATGGACCAAACTTCTGCTACTGCCCGAGTTTAAGCCTTCTCGTTTCTGAACATTGGCCTTCGCCTGTAGTGCAAGTGAAATGGATTTTCCTTTATTTTTAAGGTCAGTGGAACATTCTTCAGAACTTGTATAGACGCTGACTGATGTTGCGTCCATAGATTGTGCCTTAAAATACTTGGCAAAATTAGTTTCCTCTGGCTTTCGAGAAGCCTCGGACAACTTTGATGAACTCTGAGCCGATTGAACCTTTTCTTTCAAATTCTTTACTCGTAAGGGAACTGATAATGACCCCACCCGAGGCAATTTTGATTTTCTGTTAGCTTGAGGTCCTGGCTCTATAATTCTTGCAGCTGCTTCCATGATGTAAGCAGCATCATTAGAAGGGATAAAATTGGCACTTTTGATCGGAGATAAAAGTTTGTGATGGGTGATTGGGATGGATTTAGCCGATTTAGGAGGCAAAATTTCAGTTTGAAACTTCTCCATTGGTCTGTTTACTTGTTTCTGGTTTTGCACCATAAAATTCCTAATAGAAGACAGCTCCTTGTGTCTGCTCGAGTGCACGATTTGACTAGCTTGAGAACATTCAAGATTTTTCGCATGGTAACCAGCATCACGGAGAGATTGTGAATCGAGAAATGGAGAAGAGTAGGGCTCGGAGAAATTGGCTGTTGGCATGGAATCCAATCCCATAAGCCTTGCAACAACCCCGGGAGCCTTGGTTCCACAAAAATCTTCATCAGTGACAGATGAAGCACGGCTATAGTCACTACTACCTCTAAAACTTGAGCCAGCTATCATTTCATCCTCGTCCAACTGGATATATACACACGGTGTGTGAGTTCATATCGAAAATAATGGAAACAAAATAGACTAAATTGCTAATTACCACATCAAATCGTAATAACTCAATAAATGATGAAATAGATAAAACGAGTGTGTTCTCACCACATGAAGCTGAGTCATTGGCGAACTTCTGTCACATATCTTTTTCTGTTTCGATTGCTCTATAAAAGGCAAAAGAGAACAATATTTATCAAGCCAAATATTAATGCGCAAACACAATCTTATCACATCGCTAACTTCAGAATCATACCTGGTAAATCAGACTTGCTCGAAAACAATTTCTTTCGAGATTTTGCATTCCAATCAAACATCTGGAAGAAGCCACTTCCACTTTTCGAACCTTGTTTCTCCATCGTGACAACTCTATTTTCACAAACCACAGAAGTCACTGCAAAGACAAGCAATGCTTCTACACCTAATATCCATCTGAAATTCAATGAGGCCATCTGAGTTTTTATTTAAAGAAACATAATAGCTTTAAATCAATGAATTTTTTATCATCAGCTTGATTTAAAATCCATATCTCTAAACTAATGCACCACTTCAATCCACATTTCGATCAATAAAAGTACGATAACAGTTGAATCCATAAATGTGTTTCGATCAATAAAAGCACCGAGGCTAGCTTTTCAAATCTCTCCGTTATTTCAGTACTTTATGCATCCAAAAATCACATTAAATATAAAAATCAAGCTAATCCACACTCTACATTATTCCAAGAACCAAATAAAACCACGTAAAGGGTCAGTGATTTACAGTAACCCCTTCGAAAAATCGAAAGACAAACACAATTAAAATGATACAAATCTTCTTAACAAAGATCATTAAAAACCCAAGAAAATAAAACCTCTTCTTTTAATTTCAAAAGAACTTACATGAACCACTTCAAATCATGACCTTCAAAACTCTGTAACAAAAGCTATTACATTCAAGATATGTATGTGTGTGTATATATATATAGAGAGAGAGAAAATGACTGAATTTTAGAGAGAAGAGAGTGAGGATGGAAGGTTTCTGGGTGAAAGCTGACTTGAGAGCGTTAAGTGGTCGCATAGTTCAAGAAATAAGTGAGTAGGCAAAGCAAAATAAATTGGGTTTTAGAAATTTTCAAGAAAGGGCAAATTAATTGGTAAGCTGTTTCTTGAATTTCTTTGAAAAAAAAATGCATATAATAATTGTCCATACTGAAAAGGTTAAAATGGTAGTAACGGCTACTTGGGGAGGGTGAGAATTCAAATTCCAAATGTAGGGGGTGGGGTAGGATGGGCCCACGTGGGGATGTTGAGAATTGGTTGACCGTTTTGCTGCATAGGATTCGGATTTTGAATGTTACTGTTGGGGAATTGAGTGCTTAATTTAGTGAGTAGGTCACCAATTTTCAGTTTGTAATAATTGAGTCTTAAGCTTATGATTTTGTAGCAAGTAGGACCTTGAACGGATGATTTCCGTTTGAATAATTCAGGCTACTGTTACTTAGCAACCTTCTATGTGACATGCGATCAAATAAATTTATAATCCATTTTTATCAATTGGATAGTGTTACAATGATCCCTCATGTCAGATAGACCGATAGACATTTGCTAAGTACTAGTAACATTGAATATCATTACTCCTTTGTGTTTATCAAAAGTTTTGTCAAAAAATCCCTTAATATATTTCTGAACTGTTCCCAAATTTCGAAAATCATATTCCAATTAATCATGAAAAACTCTATTTTTTTTTTTCGGTACATGAGAAGAGACAACAAAAAGAATATATATGATTCTTAATAGTGATGGCAAAAAACCCGCCCCGCCCCGAATCCACCCCGTGAAGAATATATATAAAAAAAAAAATTGTTTTGGACATTGTTTGTTTCGAGTGCTTGCTTTGGATATTGATATAGTTAGTTGGAACATTATTTGCTTTGAATTTTAAATTTTGAATTTGTATTTTAACTGAAATTTTTGACAAAAAAAAGGGGGGTAGGCCCGCCCCCCGCACCCGTCCCGTTCCCATATCTAATTCTTAATAAAGGAAACCTCTCTAAAATTTGGCAAAAGAAGGTGGATCTTCCAAAATAACAAGAAATTTATCCTGCATTTCCCTAATGTTTGCAAGGTGATCTGTGCAGTTGTTTCCTTGTCTTGAAGTGTGTAAAATCTCAATATTTAGCTATAAAAGCAAGAAGCAGCAATCCTAAAGTAGAACTATGTTGGGATTTTATGTAATATGTGCATCATTTAACAAAAATATTGCCCCTGTCAAATATGTTTCAAGCATGCGGTTTTCCAACCTTTGTCCCTAATGAGTGATAGAGTCCTCCAATTCTTGCCGAACTTGGGTTTCTTTTGGAGCATCTATCTGTATTGAGTTTAATTCTATCTGTGTTAGGAAAAAAACAAGATGATTAGTTTACTTTCTTTGGAAATTGAAGCCATAACTTCCATTTAGAAAGTATGTTGAATGTGCCTTCATGATTGTGAAGGTCGAAGAGATTGTCCTTCAAACTTTCTAAATTTCTATTTTTTATCTACATAATGCGAGGGATAACGTACTCGAACAAATTTATTAATAATGAAATCCCCATTTTTCTTGGAATTCAAAATCAGCCCATCTATGAGATTACCTTAATAACTAACTATTATACTCGAAATATCTCCAAATAAATCAAACATTCTCCATATCTCAACAACTTATTGAAGGAAGGCGAGTTCACAATTACACGAGAATTTCCCCAATATTCAAATAATTGTAAAATTCAAAATTTAAAGCACAAAAACATTATAAAAAAAAAAAGGTCAATTGCAATAAATGAAGAAGTTTGGATCCTAGCCATTTATTGTTCAAAAAATGTCCATCAGCAAAAGACCTGGTTGAAAAAATATGTAAAGAATTGAAAAAATAAAATTCCAGAAAAGGAAAAAAGAAAATCTTGTGCAATGTTATCTAATAAGAAATGCATGTGATATTTTAACCGATCACTTCTCTCCCTTGGTGGCGGTCGACAACTTATTTTGGTGGGTTGACATAAATGAGATGGATAGTTGTTTTTCGGGTTGTTAATGAGACATTTGATTTGTTTTTAGTTTTGTAAAACACTTAAAACTTGTTTGATTTGGTATTCTTGAAAATACATTTATGAAAACAATCCAAACTCAACTTGACTCGACCTGTTTCTCTCGAGCAACTTGTTAATAATCGATTAGGCGAGAAAAATCGACACGGATCGACCCGACAGTTTGGGTCAATAATTTTCGTACGTCTAAATTTCCAACCCTAACTGTTGAAATACTCTTCTTCCTTGAAACTAAAATCGCATTTTCGAGTGGGCTAACATTTATTATTGGGCTAAATATAAGACCTTTTGGGGTGGGCTAAATATTTTTCTAGTCATTTTTATGACACGAGAAGGGAAAAAAGAATTTTGGGTCAATTTCAAAGTAAAATACTTGATTTTCTATTGGTTAGCATGGATTGGAGATTTGGAATTGTATGGTGAAATATCACAAGATTCCACAATTAAAGAGATGGTCCAGACGAAGGCCACTTCCGCCATGCAAAGATCAAGTCTTGCAAAAATCAATTCGACCTTATTCGAGAGTCGTAACTCATTCCAACTCATACGATTGACCACAATCAAACAACTAAGGTCGAGTTTGGTAATTGGATTACGGTAAAGTATTGTTTGAACCATATTTGCATTTATAATTTAGGACTCATCAAATCTCCATAAACTAAAAGGAATTTTCTACTTTTTCCAATATTTTTAATTTAATTAATCTTTAACTAACTTGAATTATAAAAATCCATGTGGTCTCTATTGCACTATTATTTGTCATTTTGTTAAAATTGTTGCAAGTGATTGGCATCATCATCTTTACAGCTGCCATCAAATATAATTGAAGTTTTATTTCAAAATATGTTTTCCCTAAATAAAAAATTGTCGTGTCCAGCCAACAAGTGAGTTTTATCCACGAGGGTTCACTTGCTCCATCCTATGCGTCTCATTGTGGCATGAGTTGTTTGATAAGGTGAAATGTATATGATTTAAATATTATTTTCAACATGCCCCTTATATATACGCAAAATTTATTCATTTTACTCATCAAACCTAACACGTGGAAAATTCGATGGATGATGATAATACTAAAACCTAGAACTTTGTTTGCTCTGTACTATATTGAATCACTCGATTTAAAAATTTAAGTTGTTAGACATAATGAAGTGTAAATCGTTTAAGTACTATCAAGTCTTCAACAAAACCACCTAGAGAGCCAACTACCGATATCGATATTGATATTGTTTTAAGCCATCGTAGTGAAACTCGAGAATCACCAACTCCATCTAACTGCAACCATAAATTCATCTTTTAGTCTACATAAATAAGTTCATAGCATGGTTACGATACCACATGTTCAAAATTAAAGTTTCTTTTAGGCCTTAATTTCTTATAGAACAGTCAATTAAAGGTCCGTCTGATTGTAAATGTGGAAAATGGGTGGAAAGAAAATGAATTAAAGGGAATTGAATTGCCTAAAAATTGTTTTACTGAAAATTATAATTAATTGTATTTGATTGATATAATTTTCTACCTAGAAAATGTTGAAAGTCATAATCAAGGTTCTGTTTGATTGTAAAGGTGGAATTTGGGTGGAAAGAAAATGAATTAAAGGGAATCGAATTGCTTAGAATTTGTTTTACTAGGAATTGTAATTAATTGTGTTTGATTGATATAATTTTCTACCTAGAAAATGTTGAAAGTTTGGTATCCGTTTGGCTTTTTTTTTCATGAAACTTGTCCATTAAAATGATAATTTTTTTACCATTCGGTCTAGCATTTGTTCCAATTGCCAAAAAAATAAAAATAAAAATCATACAAAATGCCATTCGTTTGACTTTGTTTTACATGGAAATTATCAATAAAAGTGATAATTTTTTTTACTGTTGTATCTAGAATATTTTCCAATTGCAAAGAAAAAAAAAATGGAAAACAGAATTCCCACCAAAATCTAAAGAAAACCAATTTCTCAATTGCCAAGAAAACAGGCGCGTGGCTGATGGGGGAGGAAAACAANCACCAAAATCTAAAGAAAACCAATTTCTCAATTGCCAAGAAAACAGGCGCGTGGCTGATGGGGGAGGAAAACAATTTCTGGGGGAAAATAAAGCATATCAAACACTATAAATGTGTGGAAATGAAAAAGTTTTTACATTTTCCATGAAAAATGAGCTCAATCAAACAGGGCCAAGAATTTTTGCACGCACATTTCCAATAGTTTTGCAATCAGTCTTAGAGCATCTTAGCTATGCTAAAAAATAGGGGAATTTAATTTTTTGAAACGTAAGAATGATGATCATGTTTAACGTCTATCAAATTTTGGTACTACAATTAAAAAAGAAAAAAACATTCTTCTAAGGGAAAAATTCTAACATGTTTGGGGGGAAAAAGTAACTTAATAAAGCTCAATTATAAGTTACTTATAATAAATACACTTTTATTTTAGGCCTTAGCCAGACATGCTTAAACCTCTTGTCTTTGCTCAACATGGTTACTATAAATTGAGGGCTTGATTTGTTCTCTATTTTCTTTGAACATTTTCAAGAAAGGTCTTTTCGAGAACTTCCGCTTCCAGGAAACCCTTCTGCTATCTTTCTTCATTTTCTCTCTGTCCCTTCTCTTAGGTATGAGTGTATTCAGGGAATTTATTTACTCGTTTGTAGATTAATAATTGATCAATTGAAGTTTTGAATGATGTATATATATTTGATTTGCTAGGGTTTGATTCAAAAGGCGAAAATACTTTAGACAAAAGAAACGATGTCGTTGAGGCCAAGTGCAAGGACGGAGGTGCGGCGGAACAGGTATAAGGTGGCGGTGGATGCGGAGGAAGGGCGGAGGCGGAGGGAGGACAATATGGTGGAGATCCGCAAGAGCAAGCGCGAGGAGAGTTTACTCAAAAAGCGCCGAGAAGGACTTCAACTACAGCAGCAGTCCTCAATTTCTCTTCAGTCTGCGGTTGAGAAGAAGGTTTTTGTTGTTCAAGTTTTGGTTTTTATATCAACTATGCGAATATTAGTATAATATCTGTATGTGCGTGTGTACATGTGTAGTGGAATTTATAAGTGATCATAGATTGTATTGTTTACAAATACTGAGTGAAGTTTTGACGGCTAGAGCATGCTTGTTAGAATACTACTGGTGATTGATGGATTGGAAATTGAGTTCCTCGAAAGGTTTGGTCTAGTTTAGGTTAACTGTTGGGGATTGATGGGGGCCAAGGAATTTTTTTTTAATTATAGATATTACTGTTTACTATTTGTGAGGAAGTTTTGAGCTTTCCGGTCAAAATGAAGGCTAGAGCAGGTTGTTAGACTATTATATGGGTTGGGTTTATGTTATCTATTGGTGATTGATTGGGGAAAATGCTTTTCGATTTTCTATTTTGATTAATAGGAGTTGAATAATGTTGTTGTCTGAATAGTGATTAATGGTTTGATTGGTTTGCAGCTGGAGAGTCTTCCTTCTATGATTGCTGGGATTTGGTCAAATGATAGCAATTTGCAGCTGGAAGCAACTACTCAGTTTCGTAAATTGCTTTCAATAGGTGTGACTTGTGGTATCATTTTACTCCTACTTTTTCCTTTAATGATTTCATGACCACTTCTTGTTTTGTCTGTCTGGATCAAATTAACAGAAAGAAGCCCTCCTATTGAGGAAGTAATACAGTCCGGTGTTGTTCCACGCTTTGTTGAGTTCCTCACAAGGGAGGATTTCCCCCAGCTCCAGGTTTTTAGTCATATTAGCTGATTTTATTTCATTCATTACATGGTTGGTTTATTATTGTTGTGTGTTTTTGTTCTCTTTGTATAGTTTGAGGCTGCTTGGGCACTTACAAACATTGCGTCTGGAACCTCGGAGAACACCAGAGTGGTTATTGATCATGGCGCAGTCCCAATTTTTGTAAAGCTTCTAGGTTCCCAGAGTGATGATGTTCGTGAGCAGGTAATTGGTTTAGATCTTTGACGCATTTTGAATATACCAAGTCATATTTTTCAGCTACTTTCTTCCATAATGGATGATAAAGTTGGCTAACTGAATATCTGTATTTTTTTCCTTCTTAATGGTAGGCCGTTTGGGCATTAGGTAATGTTGCTGGTGACTCTCCTAGATGTCGTGACCTTGTCCTTGGGCATGGGGCTTTGATTCCTTTGCTTGCTCAGCTGAATGAGCAAGCCAAGCTTTCAATGCTGAGAAATGCAACTTGGACACTGTCGAACTTCTGCAGAGGAAAACCACAGCCTCCATTTGAGCAGGTTAGCCGTGGCTTTGTGTTGTTTCTTCCTTGAGAAACTTCTGCTTATTTAATACGTAATCTCTTCTTTTGGATCGGTAGGTACGAGCAGCCCTTCCAGCCCTTCAGCATCTCGTTCACTCAAATGATGAAGAGGTGCTTACGGATGCATGCTGGGCTCTCTCATACCTCTCTGATGGGACAAATGACAAAATTCAAGCAGTGATTGAGGCAGGTGTCTGCCCACGTCTCGTTGAGCTCCTCCTGTGAGTGTCATTTTCACATTTGTTGATCACTAACCTTTACTCTAATTTGTTGAATTTTGAAGCACTTATATATTTTTGTGTTTCAGCCACCCATCTCCTTCTGTTCTTATTCCCGCACTTCGCACAATAGGAAATATTGTGACGGGAGACGATCTTCAAACTCAGGTATGAGTTTTAACTGTTAATTTGTTGAAAATAGTTATTGCTTTGTGTAGTACTTGTTAACTCGCCTAATGGTACTTGCTATGTAACTATGTTGCATGTTCAGTATGTAAAGAAATTATGCTCATTTTTAAGAAAGGTTGAAAAAGAAAAACTCATTGACTCGTACAATTGTCTTGCCCCAGTGTATAATTGATCATGGTGCACTTCCTTGCCTGTCAAGCCTGTTGACTCACCACCATAAAAAGAGTATTAAGAAAGAAGCCTGCTGGGCAATTTCAAATATTACTGCTGGAAATAGAGAACAAATACAGGTAAGTATCTGAAGCTTAGAAATTCAAGGTTTCTGATCTTAATTATTGGATTCTTCTAACTTTTTTATTTTTTTATTTTTCAGAAAAATTATTAATGTCTCACTAAATTTACTTCTGGTTATAGATTGAGAACATCTTTCTTTTGTTTTGACATGAAATAATGATGATAATAATTATACTGTGTTATCTCTCAAATTTTCCTCCCCCAATGTAACTGCAGGCTAAGCATTCTATAACACTTTTTGCTTGATTATGTTGAAAGGAGTCAACGACCGTAGAACGTGATTTTTCTTAAATCTCTATTTGGTGACTTGCTCATTGCTATCCATTGGATGCCCATGTGTTGTTGCCTCGCGTCCTGTGGCACCTGTATTGATCATACTTACAAATAATCAAATATTCTTTTGAATGATAGGCTGTACTTGAAGCTGGCTTAATAAGTCCTGTAGTCACTCTGCTTCAGACTGCTGAATTTGAGATAAAGAAAGAGGCTGCATGGGCTATTTCAAATGCCACTTCTGGTGGAACCAATGAGCAAATCAAGTAACTATTTTCCTGTATTTTTTCATAGATTGATAAGAAACTTTGCCTCTGTTTGTTTGACTCCAAATACTGCCCTGTCGTTTGTAGGTACTTGGTCTCTCAGAATTGTATAAAGCCTTTGTGTGATCTTCTTGTATGCCCTGATCCAAGGATTGTCACTGTTTGTCTAGAAGGTCTTGAAAACATATTGAAAGTCGGGGAAGCAGAAAAGAGCAACACTGGAGATGTAAATTATTTTGCCCAGTTGATAGATGATGCTGAGGGCTTAGAAAAGATTGAAAACCTGCAGAGCCATGACAACAATGAAATTTATGAAAAGTCCGTGAAAATACTGGAGACATATTGGCTGGAAGAGGAGGATGAATCACTACCTGCGGCTGATGGGGCCCAATCTGGATTCAACTTTGGAGAAAACAATGTTCAACTTCCACCTGGTGGATTCAGTTTTAGCTGAAGGTTCGTATTCTGGTCTATTTGATCTCTCCCTCCCCTCTCATTTATACATAATTATATTTAGAGCACATTTGGCTAAGTTTCGAAAGTCATAAAGTAAATCAGCAAGTTTTGAGATATATTTATATATATTATTTTTTCGAAGTTGGAAATTATCAAGTTACTTAGATCATGTTTTCCAAATAAGCTAATTACTTAGGCTTATAAGCCACCCCAAGCATGCTCTTTTGACAATTAAGGTAAGGGTTATTTTAGAAATAAGCAACTTTTTTACTTATAGTAAGAAATGGTAACCTATTTAAACATATTTGGCAAAAAGTTACTTCACTCTTTTAAGCTTAGCCAACATGCTCTCTGTCATTTTCATTGGGTAATTAGGAGTACTGGCAAACATTGATATGCACGATTTGAGGTCATTGGCTGTTGATATCCCAAAGCAATGTCGTTTCCTGCAGAAAGATTTCTGAGGACTAATTCCCTGATAATTTTCAGGTCATTCAGTTAGGTTGATGGGGCAGTTCTTCAGGTCGAGTTAAGTGGCGTGTCGGGGTCAAAGTCGAGGTCAAGTCAGGTCAGAGCACCTTACTGAGTCTGCTAGTCCAGTTCAGACTCTGTTGTGGTCGAGGAGGTGCCCAGTCGGGTTGTTCTCTATGCTATGGTGGTCAATAAGTGGGGGATGGTTGGGGGTTTTTCGTTGATGGAGATGGGTTGGTCAGGGTCTTGTTTAGTTCATTCCCCTCTATGGTCGGGTAGTTAGGGGAAGGTCATGAGGAAATTACTGTGGATCGAACAAGGTTCTTTTTACCTAAAAAATGCAAGTGTCTTCAATTTGTATGCCTTGATTGTCGTCCGAGTCTTGTGGTATTGTTATCCTGTTGCTAAGTTCGTATGTCAATGACCTTTAATTGCCTACTGGTATTGTGGGAAATGATAGCAAGAGTTGAATTCTAGTCTCATATGTCTGTCTTGGTTAGATGATGAACTCTCCCCTCAAATTTATAGCTATGAAATCGTTTCCAGGTTCCTGTATTTAGGAGTTTGATGGGATTTTTTGCAATTGAATTTGAAGTACACAAACAGATTCAGACAAGTCGTTTAGTTAAAAACGATTTACAAAAACAGATTAAACAAGTCAATCTAACCAAATTTCAAGTTCGAACGATATGATTTTGTCATTATCAACTTATAAGCGTCTATAGTATTTTGATAATTTCTACTGACCCTTTTTCGAAGCTT
Source organism: Fraxinus platypoda (assembly GCA_903798405.1). Taxonomy (NCBI): domain Eukaryota; kingdom Viridiplantae; phylum Streptophyta; class Magnoliopsida; order Lamiales; family Oleaceae; genus Fraxinus; species Fraxinus platypoda. The sequence goes on from CAIGRT010181469.1 coordinate 25,440, forward strand.
TTCCAAGATATAACAAGAACAATGAATGCAGCAAATTGACTGACTTCTCAATGTTCCGTTCTTCGATTTTGTGCAAATTCTAGATGTATCGAGAGGATTAGATCGGTCAGGTACAAGAGGCAAGATGTGTGGGATTGGCTTTCTAAGAGCATCTCCAACATTACTTAAAAAAATTGTCGTAAAAATAGACAATCTTAGTTCTAATCAAATCCGATCGTGACCCCGAAATGTTTATGTGGCAGGAAAAAAAAAAGAAAGATGTCGAGCCCTGTTTAGATGTAAAGGTTCTGTTAAACGTGATGATTCCTTAATTATTCAAGCAGTTAAAGGAAAGAGAAATTTCTATTGGAGAGAACTGTTCTGTTTTTGTTTTTGGAGTATTAAACATTCTCTCCTTTATTTTGTTTATGTTTTAAAGTTGATAAAAAAAAATGTAGACAGAAATATTGGATTGCAAATAGAAATCACTGAAAATCAGTTTGTTTTGTGTCCATTTATTATAATCCCCTGTACGATAGCCTTTAAAGTTAAAAAACTTTGTTTTGAATAGTAGTTTTTTGAGAATATGTCGTAAAAAGTAGGAAAAAAATTTGGATTTACGTGTAGAATATTTTATTGGATGAATGTGATTGAAAATGAGTCTGAAAAGTAAATTAAGGGATACCAACAGCTGCTAAATATTAATACCCGGTGGACGACGAGTACGTCTACTTGAATATCACGTATACTAGAATTTGATCAAGAGTTTTGTTACACAAACATAATGCTTGACATATGGGATGAAATCACACACACACACATGGGGAAGGTCGGTATTATTTAATTCTGGTCGGGATCAACATGTAATGTTAGAGATCGGTCAATCCCTATATCAAGCATTATGTTTATTTAGCTTAATTCTTGGATCAACTTACCTACCCGAAAAAAGAGAGAGAGAAAAAAAAAGAAATAGTTAATCCCGTGATTCTCTAATCTCACAACGTCTTTATTCCAACGTTCAACTGGAGGTAACATTCCATGATAGTCTCCACTAAAAATCACAAAAACAACCAAAATTTAAGCACCCAAAAGTGGCTTTTCTTCATATCGACAGCTTTTGTCAAATTAATAGGACCCCCACAAAAAGTTTGGCATCCAGCTAGCTAACACCCACGTACCCCATTGTCCCTTCTAATAATTTCACACACCACAATAATTTACCTATCATCCCCACAATGTAAATGCAAATATAGACAGACATACTACACTGCACTTTGCCAATGGATTCAACCATTTCCCACTGCTAGACTTTAAGAGCACGATTACATACTATATATTACACGGAATTGTACAATATAATAGACAACTATGTCTAATGTTAATGAACAAACCATGTGAGTTTGGTCATTGATGTTCGACAAGTAGAGCTCATGTCTATTAATGCCTCCGTCCATATAGATGCCATGTTATTCATGCAAGAGTACGCTATCATGCCGCTATGACTTAGTCGCACGTTTAACACACAGCGATAGATTCGATTATGTAGTATTATAATCAAGATTTTGAAGTCTGTCTTCTTTTTTGTTATTGCATAATATCATCTAATTTATCTTGTCAATCGAAAACATAAGACATGAACACATGTACATGTCAATGTGCTCGTCATCCAACACCACGATATATAAACATAGTGTGCAATGTAGAACTCTCCGTCGCAACGCACGCCACATACCGTATAATACTATTCAAGTTCGTAAGAACTTGCATTCTTTTAGAAAGCTTACTAGCCTCACATTTGTAGTACTACCATACAGTGTATGGATAAAGGGAATATAAGCAAGTGAGAAAGGACCAATTGAGCGAGTCCACGCTTAAAAGATTAATGCACTTTTCTAGGTTCTTCTATTAGCTTCACATACACATGTAACACATCCATCATCGAAGATCAACGTTGCCAGAAAAGTAACAAGTTGTAACTAAATCCATAGATATAATATTACTATGCCTACGATTTTTAAATTCAACGTTGTAACAGACGGTCCACTAGTGTAAACGGATTGCAATAGGTTCACATTCAACGTCTCGATATTGACAATAAATTGACGCCAGTATAGGTAGTTGAACAGATAATTAATGCTAGTAGTATGAAATAAATTCAAAGTAACAATAAACAGACAAACAGATCATAATTTAAATTAATTATTAACAAACATAGATAGAGAAAGGGATGTTTAAATAATTAGAAATTGACACTTCATAATTATCTAAAACTGATAAATTTCGTGCATTCTAACATAATAGACAGGAAAAATTTAGAAAAAAAAGAAAAGAAAGAATTATCAAGAATTTACAGAATATTCCACTGCTTCAGGCATCATCAGCTTCAATTTTTCTTCTGGGGAATTGTAGGTCGTATGCTCGTGCTTAAAAATCGCCTTTTTAGCCAAGAAAGTTGCTTTTAAACACAATAAAACTGGAAATTAGAAAATTCACTCACCCCCTGAATTTGGTGGAGAAACATTCTGTGAATCTGACAATTTATTCTCATTTTCTTCAAATTTTCCTGCCATCAAGAAAGCTAAAGGGATTTTCTTGATTATAAAAGAGAGTAAAATATGAACACAGTGATTAAGAAAGAAAATGAATGTTTTAGCGGCGGAGAAGATGAAGGGGGCGGTGGAGCATGGTAGTAGTAAGGAAAGTAGGGTACAATTGGATTTGGAGGCGGTGGCGTCGGCCCTGAAGGGTAGCTATTGTAGGGTGGAGGGTAGTAATATCCAGTGGTGCCACCAGGAGCTGAAGGTGGTTGTGGTGGTGGTGGGGAGTAGTAGTAGTAGTTGCCTGAGCTAGGAGGAGATGGTGGTGGAGGGCAGTTGATAGCGGTAGAAGATGGTGGATATGATGATGGCGGCGGCGGTGAAGGTGAGGGTGGTGGTGGAGATGGTGGCACCGGCGGCAGTGGTGATGGAGTGTTGCATGGATTATCACAGGCAGAACACATTGTGCATTCAATTTGGTACTTGGATCCCACCCATGTAGAATTCGCAGCCACCACCAACTCATTTTTAGAAGCTAATAACATCACGAAAACAGAAAGAACAGACAATTTCAGTGTCTGAATTTTCTCCATTCCTTAAATCCCACAAAAAAATGTATGAATTCAGAGACAGAATTTTGAAAGATTTTTTTGTGAGAATTAAGAAAATAATTCAAGAATGAGGAAATGGGAGACAGAAATTGTGTATATGATAGAGAGAGAGAAATTACAGTAGCAGAGAGGTGATAAAGAATGTAGGTGAGTGGAGAGAGGGACAAGAAATTAGGACAGCATTTTTGTTTACCGACGCAAATTTTACTTTTTTAACTTGAATAATGCTAATGGTACATAATTTTTGACCATAATGGTTCACAGTACATTCACGTAGAGTGGGGCCACCAAAAATGGTGGGCCCCACCCCACGTGAATGTTTTGTGAACCGTTATCCCTATGAATAAAAATTATGTACCCATAGCATCACTCCTTTAACTTTAATGTGCAACTTTTACGGTTTACCTATAGTAGAAAAAATAAATATAAACATAAATATAAAACATGTAGGGGAAAATTGCATCGCGAGTCACTAACTTATTGCTTCAATAGCAAATTGGTCTCTAGTATTTTATTATAATTACACAATCTGTCTTTGATAATTGTAGTTGTAGCGTCCTTGTGGTAATTCTAATGCTTGTGAAGCTAATACAGCCGCAGCCCGCAGGTGTCACTATCGTCTTCTTTTTGAGGCGGAAGATTAATTTTGGTAGATGAAGTAAATAATTTCTCAACAAGTGTTCTCATCAAATGGACACTCACTACAAAAGAGGTTGACAACAAGAAAATATGCAAAAATGGCCTTCAGAAGCAGAGTCAAAATACTTGAAAGAAATCTACCAATTTTCCCGTAATACTAGATTCGACAAGATTCAATTCCTTTGAAATTTACTCGGGTCAAGTAATCTTTGATACGTCCAATAGAAGGTAGGGAGGAAGCGTGGGCTTAGCAACATTATGACATCATTCCTAAAAAATTGAGACCTGATTTTGACAATAGTATATACTCGAAATGGTTTTGAATAAAAGACTTTCCATGTGTGTCATTGCGAACATGGAGAGAAAGGAAGGTAATGGACACTGCACGTCTTCCATCTCTATTAAGTTGGCTTCTTTGCCACATTCAAATCATCTTTAGTGATCCTACAAAGTTCTACTAAAATCACCCTCAAAACACTTTGAGCAGATTCACTTTTAACCATCCTTAACGGCTTAAGAGCTTGCTTTTGTAAAACAATTTTCCATAATCCGTTAAAATTATCTCTTCATCTATCTACATGTCATGATTATAAATTTCGACATAACAAAAATACTTAAAAATGTTAACTCGTCATGGACTCACTGTCTCTTGATTTTATGACGCTAGGTTAGCATCGCAACTTGGGCTTGTGTCTAGAAATATTAATTGAAGCATGTTTTCATGTGGGCCATGTGATAATTTAAGAAACATGTAAATGGTTTCAATTCATCAAGCATTTCTTCTATAAATATAACGTAAGATTAACTTTTATTCTTCTAAAGGTTGATGACTAACTTGCTGCTGGTGCAATAAGTTAAGGACCAAAATGCAATTTCTCGAAACATACAAGTTGAGTAGTATACTCCCTCTGTCCCATATATAT